>JAODFY010247600.1:0-15835 GCA_027580055.1 Paracaudina chilensis | reverse complement strand
ATAATATGGAGTAAAATAACCCTACGATATAATAATATTCGATAATCGATTAATTTAATACCCGGTACCACACTTGATAATATGGAGTAATATATACGATATAACGATAATCGATTAATACAATTCCACACTTGTAATATTATCCAACGATATAACAATAATCGATTAATATAATTCCACACTTGATAATATGGAGTAATATTATCGAACGATATAACAATTGCCGATTATCGAACATGACACTTAATGTGTTTGTTCTGAAGTAAATTTTAATATTTTGGTCTGTTTATGAAAAATCGACATACACACACTTCACAGAATCCGGCGTGTGTGGGATCGTTTTCCTTTGTATCCCCCCACCCACTGGAACACTCAGCACATAGGGTGACTTTATCATAGGATATCGCTGATTTGTTGCAACTGACCCACACCGACCATTTCCATGGCAACCATTATCCCATTGTTATAGAATGCCATATATAGCACCAACAGCACAGTGACTACTATATCTCATCACTCCCAATGGGCCGATGAGATAATACATTCTTCTAACTAACACTGCGCTCTGGCATTACGTACCATTATATATATTATATATATCATTATATATATCAATGGCTGTTTTCAATTTGTTATGTATTGTTTAATTAATATATTAATAAATTGACCGGCTCGTAAAACGTGTTTCTAAGCTGAACACTTATTCGCTAATGAATAACGTTATCATTGTCTAAGTAAAGTTTAGTTGTTTTACGCGACGAAGTTGTAGAAACGGGTCTGGAAATACTTTGTCATTTCTGGAAACCCGGGCGAAAAACGGAATTTGTACGTTTTTCACCCAATTCCAGATTGGACAAAGTATTTCCCACTGCGTTACGCCCGCAATATGTTATTTGGATATATTTTTTCAACACATCCCGAGGGGACGTAAGCCCGGGAGGGGTTTTCCGGACCCGCTACACGTCGGAAAAACCCGGTAAATAGCACAGTGACGGGCTCGCGTGCAAGTAGAGCGGACCTACTGCATAAAACAAGCCACACTTAAAAGATAAAACATATGTTGCGGCTCAGACTGACAATGCCTTAAGATACGGTATAACGAATTTAAATCTACACAAATGGATTTCGATTGCCGATGTCAGACCTGTCAATTTGTTTGATTTCTGATACGGAAGTACAAGCAGAACGATCAGTTAATGACGATATCAATCGTTTAATATAAGGTTTACCCCATGTTTATATATTAGGACCTATAGGTCTGAAGTTTTGATTTGTTATTAATCATAGAAATTAAAATTTCCCTTCCCTTCCACATGTTTTTATTAGCGTTATGAGTATCAACAATAATTCCCATATATTTGGTACATGATTTATAAAAGCTGCACTTTAATATGGTTTATTTATTTTCTAATGTTATCAACGAGTCAAAATGAAAGCTTTACGTTCTTGAGAAGACATTGTTAGGCATTTTATGCCGACCAAATGTTACCATATAAAATATGTAATCGTTTCCGTAAACGTGCTTAAACCATTTTTGAAATTTTTTTAGGTTACTGGTCGCTATATAAAGATGTTTACATGGGAACGTGAGACAAATAAAACCAAAACGAAGATGTAGTTTCCATTGGTAATATATAGATTGTATTTTTTTATTTCTTTTAACGACGGTGTTGACTATAACTACATGTTGAACACCCCCAGTTTGATTAGCCATAATCCCATATTTTATGCATATTATACCATTCCATAAAAAAGAGCATATGCCACACACTGTGATTATACGATTCACATGTACATAAACCTACAAACCAACATTTTATTTTATTTTCAGGCAATCCATCACGGGGCAGTAAACCGTCCAACAAAATGCTCTCGATTATATAGAGAAAAGCAATTAACCTTATGAATGGCTCTCAGTCCATAGATGTTAACAGTTTCATGACTGTACAAGTGACACGATATTACCCTATCTGAAATAGAGAACGGGAAGGCCAGTGATTGGCACTTTGATCTGGACGTAAGGTGAATTTAATCTGATTAGAGTGACTTTGATTAGCCATACATCTGGAAAAACTCATTCAGGTTTTATAAATAAAAAACACCGGAATCAAATCATCCATTGTTAATATGTGATAATGTGTACAACAAACACATAAATGTGATAATGTGTACAGCAAACATATGGATGTGATAAGGTGTACAAAAACATAGATGTGATGATGTGTACAACACAAACACATGTGATAATGTGTACAACACAAACACATGTGATAATGTGTACAACAAACATATGTAATAATGTGTACAAGAAACACATGGATGTGATAATGTGTACAACAAACACATAGATGTGACAATATGTACAACATAAAAAATGTGAATTATTTGGTACTAACTCAAAATTAATACTAAACTCAAAACTAGCGAAATGATTTTAAACTATATAAACGTCCTTCGTGATTTATTTTAAAAAAAAAATTCAAAGCCCTTATAAACATCTTTAATTTCAAACCAGTTTTAGTAATACTGTAACACCGATCTATATTAGCAGAGATATCTTTGGTGTTAATGCATGACGTCAGCGCGTGTGATGCCCGTTTTGATAGCTTCGATGAAACGGCATAACTCTCTAGTAAGGCGAGGTTACTTTACGAAATTTACGATCTTATGTTTAGTCCTGAAATCCTGAAGTCCAGCCAGATTTTTGAAAAATCATTTTAAATGTAATTAATCATTTGTGATTCTTTATGACGTCACATGTGCACATTATATCCACAAGCTTTTGTTTTCCCTTTCTATATTTTCTTTATAGAAAATTGTCTTCCATCAACCACCGTTGTGTATAAGGTTTTCCCAAAATCTATTAGGAACTAGCATATCACTTCAAATTGGTATAATTCAAATTGGTATGATTGGTAAAAATTATTTAAATAAAACACAAGAAAAATCAATATCTCATAAACCGAAAATAGGATAGGATTTTCTCTATATTTGAGTGTGGCATTTTTATGTACCGTAATTAATACATAAAAATGTCGTGATAATTGTATACAACGATGTCTAAAATACCTTGTCGTTTCTGAAAATGTGCCCCTAAAGGCGAGTGTTTTACATTTTTCACCGCTGTCCAGACATGACAAGAAAAGTGTGTATGGATTGATGCACGATTTTCAGTCACGCGCGTGTTGTCGGGCAAAGTACCGGTAGTCAAACGCGCGAGAAATATTTGCGTATTAATGATTCTGTTGAATCGTCCCGATATTTTACGCAACATGATCCATTGCGAGAAAATCCGTATACAAATTTCATTTACAGCGATGCGACAAAATCGAGTGCGATAGAATCGCACGCGATTTTGTCGGGTCGTGTAAATGCGGCTTAACAGATTCAACGGCGTGTGCAGTGCATATTAAAAGTATGAGAGAATATAAATGCAACATTATTTGTGCACCATTCGATGACGTTTACATAAAATTATCTCTTTTGGTGGTGCTGCGTTTTCACAACTTCATCATGCTGACAAATCGTGCAATTTCGTAATGACTATTATGCACAGAAATATATATATATATATATATATATATATATCACTCATTAACATGAATGTTAGTTTTGCATTAGTTCGGCAAATTTTGGCCGTACGCCTTGTTGGGAAACGTGGAAGAAATTCCGTACCACTTAACAAAACCACTCAAACCCAAACGTAGGAACCAAACTTCGTCTACAGCTTTGCCCGAATCAGTGACTGCGTCAATCTTTCCGAGGTGCAGTTTATTGGCATATTAAGTGGCCACCAATGTCCCCCCCCCCCCCCCCCCACACACACATACACACACATCGGGTTACTGTCTTTAGTCAATGTACACAAATGTCAATAGTTGTTATATACCTGCATGGTTACAATAGGAATCAAACGATTAAATATAATTTCATCTCCAGTGAACATTTAAAATGGGTTCATCCCCTTTCCTTCATATAAATAGCCTGATGTTAAGCGAATTAATATACCAATAAATGCGTAGCGGGACGCCGCCCTGCACACGAATTGCCCCACTTATTGGTATCGATAATTACCGTACTACCTGATCGCGTAATGTTATAAAGTTGACCTTCCGTATCTCTATATTATGACACTACCGATTGCCAGCATACTTTCATGTATATCATTCTCATATATCACATTCGATCATTCCGTTCATGGAATATATACCTCATGGCTCTGTCATCCGAGAACTGACACGGGCCGAAATTATGTTTGCCATCGCGACACTAATGATAATTCAATCTCGTCCATTATACCACTTCATTTCGAGAGGGTGACAATGCATTGATCGTTCATTCACTTAAAGTATGTCACAATATTAAGAGTGACTGACCCAACGAGACGGTTTCGAATCTAGAGAACATACAAAACTAATCATTCCACAGTTTAAAATAGTCACAGATATACGTCAAAGTTCACTTCTGCTCGGTAATGCGTCCCCAAAGAAGCCGTCGATTTATTCCGCTATGGTAAATTGTTTCGTAACGCCAAAAACGGACATGATTCTTTCAACGCGACATGGCAACCTACAGCTGCCGTACAGGTTATCTCTGTAGACAGGTCATTCGATATCGGGAATATCACGATTAATGGGGAATATTCCGATTAATCGGGAAGTTCTGGGTGCGGCGAATTCTGAAAACCTTTCTCTTGTTGCTTCTTAATTCGTTGACTGTGGCGCCATTTCATCCGCCGATTTTGGAACCAAACTTTGACCTGAGAAGAAGAAGAAGAAGAAAATCTTGTTACATGATTAGTCGTTTTCATACAAGCGAGTCGAAACAAATGATTATGTAAGTCCTGTTCATACAAAACATGAGCATTACAGGTCTGGGCGGGGCCATATAAAACTGCGCAGAACAATCCCAGGCGAACTTAGTAATTACTTTCAGTTATTGCAAATCTCACGCGTGGCACTATTTTAACGACGTTAAATGTCTATGCGAAAATAACCATTTTAGAATTGATGTGGCATTAGCAACAGTTTAATTTTTTTTTCAGATGTAGTTCTTAGAAGACAAGCAGGGCTCACACCTACTCCACGAACAATTTCTTTGTCTCTATAAGAGGTAGTATCCTACATGGTTAGTTAGGTTAACAAAATTGGTTCGATTTGTTGTCTCGAGAAGTAAAACCATGCATTATATAACTTTGAGTGAATGCAGGGCAATACGGCGAGGTCGGTAAATGAAAACAGACATGCTAAAGCGATTTTCAGCGATTAATTTAAAAAAAAAATACCTGCGAGTCCGTAAGACCTAATGCCGACGCCAACTGTTTCCGATCCGGTTTATTTACATACTTCTGGACTTCGAACCTCTTTTCAAGTCCGCGTCTCTGTAGGCTCGTAAATACCGCCCTGGACCATGTTTTCTTTCGCCTTGGTGATCCTTTATACCCCAGTTCGTGCCCGTTTAACATGTCCGCTTGTTTCAGGTGTGGGTAAGACGCCGCCAGATACCCGTAGCCGCACTTCTCCAGGGGATAATGTGGAAGTACGGCGGTCGGTGTGTCCATGTGCGTCGGTGTGATGATTGATGGGTATGTGTAGCTGGACTCGCTCGGTATGTGGAGTGAAGTCGAGTAACCCAGACCACGTGCCGTCAAGATCGAAGGAGGATGAGTCTGCTGCCACCAGTACTTATCTGCGAAGAGTAAAGAACGTCAGAGATGAAGCGTTACCTTCCCAAGACACATGCGCAGAGATTGGCAAATAAACAGCAAGGACTGAAGAAAAAAATGACGTCGTATTCCGTAACTAACCAAAAGAAGCACGTACGGTATATAGCCGAATTGTACGAAAGCCAAAATTTTAACATTTATGAATCACGTGGCATATTTAAATTAATTTCTTGCATTTCCTTCCTAGGTATAAAAGAAGATGGACGCAGTCCGTTGGATGACGTGATCATGCTCCTAGGAAGGGTAAATATAACTATAAACCAATATTAAGAGGTAAGTCCAATAACATGTCACCAAGAGTTAAACAATACCGTGCCATTTCGTATCTTGAATGATGGATCAGTTTAGTTCACATGACAAATGATCACATGACAAATATAGATTCTAGGAAGCTTTCGTGCTGTGCAGCACGTCTGGTTACCATACAGTACGACATCATGTTGTTATTTGGAAACAAACGATAAACAACTCGCCGTATATGGTAGGTATCTGCTAAACTGGTCAGCTGATATCCTAAGCAGAGGCGTATTTAGGATGCTCTTGAGGATGCAGAACCTTGAATAATACCGTATTCAGTTGTCTTTCATATAAGTTCTGTTTTATGCAATTTTGATTAAAAAAACCTTTAGGCCATGGACTTTTCGGCCAACCCAAAATATGGCCCTGATTATAAGCCTAGATGGGGCCGCGACCAATGACAAATTACACGGGGAGGCTTTGGGAAATTAATTTCGAGACGATGCGTATACAGTCAGCCTTTTACGTTCAAAAGCACCCACCCATTCATTTAACCCACACGTGTTTATATTAATGAATGCAAAGGCAAACAACTATCACCCCCAGTAGGCTAGAAATCTGCTAGACTGGTCAGCTCATTTGCTGTTGTGTATATGAGGCTTCGACCAATCACGAATTTCATGGAAGGTCTGTGAAATTAACAGAATTGTCTGCCTTTAATATAAATTTTTGCTTTGTTTCATAGATCGTGAAACGTATGGTGGATGTATAGAGTATGTATCATCTTAAGAGATCAGTCCAGTGAGAAATCACATTTGTGCTTGTTGGGATATTGATTTTTGAAATCGCTTCAATCAATTTAAAATTTAGTTAAAGGAATCGTCTGGTGACGATTGCATTTAGGGGATTAATTTTTCGACTTTGCAACGCTATGCACCATATCCGTACTAGACCCTTAAAATAAGCTTTGGAAATGATCGTCTAGTACGAGCCCAAAGAATGTGCGCGATTTATCTGGGAGATCTGTGACGTTATATAAGCCAGTTCAGAGTTACAATTGCGCATGTCCAGAACGAACACTTGCAGTGAGTACAAACAAGACGATTTCTCATAATGTTACTGTTGCAGTTTTCACTCAAACCGTCAGCACTCTTCGAAAACTAATTCCCTCCATTCTTTGATAATTTTATTTTCCTAGGTATGGGGGTAGTATTTGTGACATTTCATGTTAGCAGGATAAGCAATTATGTTCGAGTGAGCTTTAAAAAAATCGTTTTGCACTGTTCGTATTGTGCGTATCCGTGTTTGTACTCCAATGACCTCATTATACTATCCTTATAATATCATTAACTCTAACTCTGAACTGGCTTATTGGCACATTGTTTTTCGCATTCGGCGTTCCAATATAAACAGTCTGTGTTCGGATGTGACCAACTATAGCAAGCGTACGTACATGCGGCCTATATTTGTATGCACACAGTATTGAAAGAGCACTAATTAACGTTAAAGTTAGGCCTAGGCCTATACCTCCACAAAACGTCAAGACAATGAAAGAAAAAACAAACAAAAAATCATAGAGCGTGATCCAGACCGGTACCACAGAGGTCCAATCGGATATAACTTCGAGCAAAAAATGACCCAGGAACAATCCGGCGAGTTAGCCGCCAGAATATCTAAAGCTAGCGAAAGGCTAGGCCAAACGTTATTGAAGATGTGTTCACGAAGATTTTCGAAGTGTTTACTTAACGAAGGCAGTGCTAGAGACGCCATGGGCATTTTTACAGTAATCCAAAGGCAACGAATCGCCAAGAGATCTTCAAAATAGGTAGCAAAGTACGTTTTTTTTTTTAGCTAAGACAGGCTTGTACTTCCGGTTTGTGAAATTTTGCTTTTCAAAATTCGAGTCTAAAATTTTGCTTTTCAAAATTCGAGTCTAAAATTCTATGACACAAAAACGTGCATAAATATATACAAAGGTACAAAGAAACAAAATCGTCTGCAATTTACATCTGTGATATGACAAATGTTGCCAAATGGTTAACAAAAATTAAAATTGATTTCAAATATTATCGCAACACTCTAAAAATTAATATTATGAGACAATTTATTTCAAATATTATCGCAACAATCAAAGTATTATTGTTATGAGACCATCTGCCTCTCTTATAAAATATTTCTTGACACAATTTTTAAACATCGATCGCGATAGCTCCCTTCACGAAAACTTACGTGTACGCAACATCGTGACATTCTAAAGATTTTCTTAAAATGGCCCTAAGGAAGGCATACTTTCTAATGCTTATTGTGGTATACGCATTTGTACCGGCTTCTTTAAAGTGCGCCTGAATATGTAGCATTGCTGAGAGAAATGGTCTCACGTTGATATAATAAATGCTAACTTGACTTTTGAAAATTCTGTTCCTCGGAAGTATGTATAACACAGTTATTACTTCATCGGATGAAATTCTATATTTTTGACGAAGATATCCTTATTGTTTTAACAGACAAATTCGTTGTTGTTTTAGCTTTTTGGCAATTATTGATATTTTGTTTCTTTTTTTGTCACCATGATGAGTTTTCAAACGCATTTTCCAAGCACAGAGGAAACTGTTCCCCCGTATCATAGTGAATAATCATGTTTGTTGTGGTTTTTAGATCGTTTAAAATATTATTGTTAGAATTGATAGAATTATTGCTTGCTTTTCCTGACTATATCGGATCTATTATTATTTTTATTATTCACTCATTATCGCCCCAAAATACATGTCACCAGATTCGCTATCGAATTCTTGATTAGTTGAAACACCCTACTATAACAAAGCAAATCAACTGACCAGACCAGCATATTCATTTCATTTCACAAAACTTTTTATTTCAATTCTCTTTTCAAGGTTACAGCCGGAATATTGATATATTTTACCATAGTTCTAGCATTTTATGGGCGGGAATTGTATAAGCTATCATGGCTGGGCTTATAACCGGTCAATGTTCCAACAAACGCCCAGTCAGACAGGAGAGCCGCGAGCCTGTAATGACCAAAGCAGGTGTATAAGGTATACAGCCGGGGAGAAATCTCTTCAAAATGTAATAGTTGATGTTCTCTGACGACACGTAATGACGACACGTAATTTGGCTTTCTGAGGCGATGCCGGTTACATACCTGTCATAAATTGACAGGCATACGTGGCTATTTCGCCACTCTCTCTGGAAAAAAAAATCAGAATGTATCCAAAGGGCTTGCTATTACCTTTCTATTTCTTGTGAATATCATCTTACCCTATTTTTTTATTCTTGGCGATTTTTTGGGTAACCGGTGAGGACATTCTAAAATTAAGAGCTAGTTAACTTGATGAGACAATCTCTTCTGGCGATCTTATCTTTTTGTGACGTAATATTTGTATATTTCCAAAGTTAGTCGGACTGCCCTTTGAAGGAAGTGGATCGGTGTTGGTATTATGTTTGCGCTCATAAAAACATTGTCGAGTAGTTGGAAAACAGATCTAATTTTAGTGACAGAATCAAGGAAGATTTTAGTGATCGTATAGGACGCGCCCCGGCAATGAAGCTAGTAAGTCGCGAAACAACACATCACCAATGTCGATCACTTTTTCTAACAATGTCGATAACTTTTTACCTTGAATGTGACAAGAATGAAGAGTTCGGATCGGTCAACAAATTGTATAAAACCAAATAGAGATTTTACAACCATATTTTTTATTCTCTGAAGTAACCCAAGACATTAATTAACTCCCATTAATTCCTAGCTGCCTACATTATGCTTGATACCAATCACCAATTTGCACAGTAAGAGATGAAGTTAATATTTTGTATAATAATTGTCGGTGCTAGTCTGGCGATCGAACGTATATTTACAGCCGTCCATAGAACCCTCGACATATCATGTCAATTATTCATAAATGTGAAGTGATCCTCACAAATTAGGCAAGGATACTGTGAATCTTTGTAGCATTTCTCAATTTCAATACGGCCTTGCTTTTAGTCATCGACGTTAAATGCATCTCTTGTCTTGCTATACATTTGAACAGACTTCAGGCAATCCTCTACAAAAATGATTGGACAAAATTGTACTTAACTAGGAGACTATTGGAAATTTTACCATTAGCCCCCCCCCCCCCTTCCCCGATTCAATGGTGTAGCAAAATGCGTTCAGAAACTGCAACATTGATGTGGATAGCGGCGTTTGTCCAATGTATTTTGTCGAGGATTGTAGCTATAGCATAATCTTAAAACACATACACATAGAAATCTCTGTCGAAATAACTTTATTTATTTCGGTATGATTCGTATTTCCTACATCTTGCACAGGAAATATTACATTTCTTTATTTTGTAGAGTTTGTGTCAGGTTTAGGATTACACACTGCTAAACATAACACGCAGATAACAAGTCGACAACCGATCAGATTTCTATCAGCAGTTGAATTAAATATGTTTGTGTAAATATTATCACCTCGGATTACAACATTATAAAATACCCGACGTATTTTCATTACATCTCATACCCTCCAATATTGGTGATTATCCAATTAACACTCGGCAACAGTCAGTTTTCAGCTATAAATAGGCTGGAGGCTATGGAGGAGCGAGCGAGAAGCTGAGCTCCGCAGGTACGAGAGACGAGAGAAGATATCCGCCCCGGCGCGTGCCCGCTGACTTGTCAACGAATTCGTAAGCTGTCATAATTTTCAACGACAGGTACCGTATACGATATCGGATAACCACGGTAGCGCTTGATCCGTCCCACGGGACGGCTAAAGGTATGGCGATTAGATCAATTGATTTCGTGTGTTGTCAGGGAGGCGCTACTCTCGCGTAACGGCGAATTCCCTGCAAAAGTTTATCCGTGAAGGGGAGGACGTCGGAAGGTCAAATATAGACAGTCGTAACAATGCAGTATAAAATACTTTCGAATATCTTGTTTGCCTACCAGGTTCTGATTTGATTTAATGAGGCGGTGATAAAATCATTTTGATAATTCAATTTGACATCCTTTGCCTCGTAATTAGTTTGTTATAGAAATATCATGCACAAATTGAAGAGGGCATTATACTAAATGTTGCGACTTTATTGTTTATCGTATACCAAGCACAGATGTGAGGTTGGGGACTTGATGCAGTCAGTCATTCGAAATCAACATACCGCTCCCCCGTTTGGTGCTAAGAACAGAAATATTGTGATCAGTTATAAAAGTTACCCTTGGGGCATTGAGTCGGTTAAAACGTTGTTACCTGTAGTCAACATGTATAGGTATTATAGGATCCCGTACTCACCCGTAGTGAGATGGGACTAGATTGGAATGTTCAGAGAGTTAACAGATTTACCAACGTTAAATTTACCATTAGTCGGTTAATTAAACCATTTAATTGTAAGACATTAACATTTATGCAATATATACCAGCAGAGCGGAAGCCTCACATAGAACATTGGTATGACTGGGTCGCCGGCAACAACCAAACATATGTATTTAGATATAAAGTGTTACAATTTCAATGACAAGTTATATATCAAACGCTACTCATGGATTAGTAACGCTTACTAAAAAAATATATTTGTTGGCATGCCCAAGATACGATCACACCGTTTCTCGGTGCAATCGTTTATCGGTGTCGCCGTTTATCGGAGCATTTCCGTCTGACTATGTTCCTGGACGCATGAAGACGGGGAGGGTGAGGGTCATCGTGTATATAGGCTCCGCAAATATGTAAAAATGGGGCACTCGGGTCTACTTGACAATGTTAAAAACCAACACCACACTCAGTGCAGTCTGACTAAGTGCAAATACTCGGACTCGGAGCAAATACTCGGACTCAGAGCAAATACTCGGACAAAGAATCGGTTCTGGTGTTTTACTGATGGAGGATTTATGATAGGGATACATTATGTAAGCATAATCAGAATATGTCACGTACCGATGTTCAGTATCATCAGTGATATATAACAGCCCTGGTGTCACCAGGATTAAAACCCACAGTATCATTTAAAGGTGTGGAAGAGGTAAGCTCTTTGCGTCTGGAACCATCTTCATCTGACGTACGTCATCTCTCAAGGAGTGAATGCAGTCATCCATCTCGATTACATAGTAGTACGTTGTAAGGTACCAGTCTATACCTCCAATGTATATCAGTATCGATGAGCAACCCACCACGAACGGAACTGAGATTACGCCTTCCCGTGGCCGGTGCCAACCGAGCGACGGTCACGCCACCCCATCCGATCAGACATGCATGTATTTTTGGCATGATGGGATTGTTTTCTATCAGGTTTAAGGAGTTGTAATATTTATCACGTAAGGAATTCTGTTGTAACACTTGAAATGTCTTCACAGTGCTCTCTAATTCATTACAATCACATGAGATATGTGTAAACTTTTAATGGTTCGTCTTAAAACCCTCCAATGATCTTCCTGCTTATTAGAACAGTTAAGGGTGCTTAAATGTTTGCTGTTAACTATGACCTGATTGGTCCTAGATTTAACCCGACGACACTTTACTAATAAACATTCACACCATCAATGTTGTTTTCTTGTGGGGGGTGGGGGTGTATCACATGAGTTGACTTATCGGTTTGCAGAATGTGCGAATTCCTTCATAAAAACGATCAGGGGAATAAAGTATCTTACATAAAGATAAAAGAGTAAATGGACTGGGATGCAAAGCCCGTCTATGACCGTGGTCGTAAACTATGTTGGATCACCTACAGTGGATCCGCTTGGAGTTTACGACCCCAAATTTTACGACCTGGTTTTTATTACTGTGAAGGTGTAAATCATTGACACCTTAAGCCTATGGATTACTACACGGCAAGCACGCACCTTTTTAAACGTTATTGTTTTGATCTGTAACTCATTTTACTTTATCATGAGCGCATCTTAAGATCGGGATTGAACGTCATAGAGCGTCGTAAATCTCCTTACCGATATGGCAGGCCGAAACTGCAAAAAAGGTTTCTGTACAGAACAGAGGTGGAATGCCTTGATGACTGCTATTTGGGCTCGTATTACACTCCATACCCCATTCGTTACGATGCATCTATTTGAGAGCTTTGATAGGTAGCTAAAGGTTTCCAGCTTTTATTGGCCGTAACCTATTTTATGCTGTTGTGAAACATTAAATCTCTGTTGAATTTATTTGATGCACATTTACAAGTGCAGCTTTATGTCGTTTGAACAGTCGATCGTTAAACATGAGAATAGAAACATTTGCGACTCTATGGCGTTGAGATCTTTGCCTCCAAGGTTAAATAGTACTGTGCAATCAAATTTCAATCAAAATAATACGAGTCGTAAATTTGTGGTTTCTTTGACAATTAATGTGGATGTTAATGTCGAGTATTCCTTGAGCATTTGAAGTTGACAAAGTATGAGAAAACTTCGTTGTTAGCTCAGCTGAGTATGCTTGTCTGAGACATCACCGTAACGTGTCTATTGTTGGAAACCGTACTTAATACAAGCCAGGTTTCGATTGGCCGCAGATAGCCTGAAAATATCTTAGGCTTGCCTGAAGTGGGTAATTTATTAACAGTGTGAACACTTTATACTCCAGTACAATTAGGCTATGTGAATTTGAAATGTCTTTGTACGCCCTATATTTGCTTATACATTGTTAAAATAGTTAATGCAAACTTAATCGTGATTTATGGTAGACTGATGGTATTGCCTATGATCGCAGTAGGAAGCCGCGCCCTGTTGCGATGATATGGTTCGAACCCGTAATGTTACAGTCCGATGGTTACACAATATTCAAATTTGCATTCGTATCATTACATTGGCATCTTTACAGGAGGGGGGTAATGGGAAAATTTCCCCTTGGAAGAAAGCTTTGCCACTCTCGGGTATTTATAATGGAGCCTATCAAGTTGATACAACCACTCGTGGGGTAAAATATTTCTATCCCCTTGGATGAGCCTGCCAAATCAATAATATAAATGAATAAAAAAGTTAAGATGTAATGGAACTATGTAAACATTAGAGCATATGGTAGCCCTTTGTCTGTACGGTAGCCTGTGGCATTACATACGGTACATGCCGAATAAGATACACGTACAAGAGCCAAATGTTCGAGAGGTTATTAATAACGCAATGGGAAATAGATTGGAAAAAAGGGGTGAAAATCGTCCTCGTCTTTTCGGGCGGGTTTCCAGAAATGACAAAGTATTTCCAGACCCGTTACTGACTTGTTTTATGCAGTAGGTCCGCTTACGTTGCACGCGGGCTCGTCAATATGCTACTTGCTACCGGGATGTGTTGAGAAAATATATACAAATAACATATTGCGGGCGTACCGCAGTGGGAAATACTTTGTCTAATCTGGAAAGGGGTGAAAAACGTACAAAATCCGTCTTTTCGGGCGGGTTTCCAGAAATGGCCAAGTATTTCCAGACCCGTTTAATAAAAAAAATGAGTTTACGCATAGTTCGTATAGGTTGATAGGATTTATTACTACAGGGTCACTACCGATAAGTTTGATTATAGTGAAAACACTAGTTTATTTTTCAATCTAACAGCTCTTGCCGCCATTGTAAATGTCTGAACCCTGCAGGGATTGTTAATAACAGAAAAATAATAGGGGTTTCATTATTCGAAAAATATAGGGATTGTAAAATCAGAACCATATTGGGATTGTAAAATCAGAGCCATATTGGGATTGTAAATAGAAAATATTATAGGGATTGTAAATATCAGAAAAAGAATAGGGATTGTAAATATAATATTATAGGTATTGTAAATGTCAGAAAAAGAATAGGGATTGTAAATAACAGAAAAATATAAGGATTGTAAATAACAGAAAATATTACAGGGATTATATTTGAAAATGAACAACGACTGACGTCGACTGTAAATATATTTTTCAAGATCATTCCTGTCATCACAAGAGATAAGTATTACCTTATCGATATATTATTTGTATGAATGAATACGGTTTAGAAAATGTTACAAAATATAAAAGCATCGTCTTACTATAGTATTTTTGGAGCCGTAATTTTCGGTAATTTATATACAATTATACATATACTATAAATACAATATATAAATTTACAATACATTACCGGTATGTATGCACGATTACGAGGGCAATATATTTGCTTCATAAGATTATAAGAAGCCTGTTTTATATTTTTAATAAGCGCAACGTGAATGTAATTTAATTTTGAAATATTCAATTGAATTACTTTTTTTTCTAATAAATAAAATTGAATCTTCCATGACGCCTTTTGTTTATTCGTTTCAAGTATTTCCAGACCCTATACCCCGTCCCCATCGTTGCCACTGTTCGCTTAGCAAAAGACAGGGTCACCTTTAAATCTGCAGAAATAATGTTAAAAAATCCATGGGAGTATTCTCAAGAATGTGGACGGAGGCAATGTGCTCTAATCTCACACCCACCCCATCCCCGATCAGAATATTGAGTGTGTCCGGTAGTCCCCACCACATACCTACAACAGTAGGCACTGTGTCAAATTGTCGAAAAATGTGGGGCCTATGCGAAAAATGGGGAGTGGAGCAGGCATGAGCATGCGTGATTGTAATACCATAATCAGAGACTGTGCCCCAAAGTAGGCCTACCAACCAAACGTCGAATAACTCAATGAGTTCACGATGCCTAAATATGTTTTCGTTTTTTTTTTTCTTAAAATATCCTGGATTTCAGTGCAAAAAAAAATCATTTCTGAAATATTCAGGGTATGCCGAAAATTGAAATTTAACGTACGGTCAGTTGAAAAACTACAATTTTTGTGAGCATATACGAAGGGGTTACTCCGGTCCAAACAGCGATGTGGTCACGCATTTGCAGTGGCGTAACCAGCGGGTGGGTGGGGACAGGGCTCAACCGCCCCACTAGTCAGACATCTTCCC
>JAODFY010247493.1:0-15836 GCA_027580055.1 Paracaudina chilensis | reverse complement strand
TGTTTATAGATGCATTTGAAGTTACTACAACAGGGATGTGTTCATTCATAGTTTCAAAAGTGTTCAACTGAGCCAATATAAAATCTTACTTTTTGGTAGGTTTTGCTATTTTCAACCCCACCTTTAAAATCCCATATTATCACATTGATTAAGCAACTTTTTTGAAAACAAATTGTCCAGAACTGCTGAAGCTTATATGGTAACAATATAGCAGTATTAACTCGTAGATGTTTACTGTGTTGCCACACATAGTATATGCATGTACATTGTTTTAATTTCATTTCATAGAGTAAAAATAAAATAATGTATGAATGTATTTCAACACAAAAATGTGCATTGTGTTGAGTGTATTGGATATGTCACAATACAAGCATTTTCCCAGTTTATTTTCTTGTTATGTTGCAATATATAAATTATAGGACCATGAACTTGTGGATAATCGGTAAAAACATAGCCATTACTTAGGGGAATTTTTGCAGATTCGGATTTATATCACCTGATTATGCCATAATCGGTCCAATTCCTATGTTATCATACTGATTATCATTTCAAAGCTATGCAAAACCATGAAAGTGCAGTAAAAATTTGAAAAGATTCAAATCTTCCAAACTGGCAACTGGTAAATCATGATAAATATATTAAAACATTTGACATCAAAAGAGTTTGCACAGCTTATGGAGAAATGGAAAAAAAATTCAAAAAAATTAGTTTCAAAGAATGATTTACAGTTCTAATTTACAGGCTGTTTTGGGGTGGCTGTGTATGTGGGTGGTGGGGTCGGAGGTGCTATTTTAGAAAATGCCATTGATATTCTAGACTCGTTGATTGTGGTAGATAATTAAATACCTGAAACCACAAATTTTGTACAGTAGGCTACAAACATGCATTGTTGATTTTATATTGAAATTAATTTGATTTAAAACTATACCATGTTTGTGTCCCAATGAGTAAAAAAAACAAATTAGCCTTTATAAAAAAAAAAATTAAAAAATGATTACTGTAATAAATTGAAATCTTTAAACTCTTGGCCTTCCATAATTTTGCTTTGCCCTTGATATTTTAACTGTATAGGATCATTGTTTTATTGTTATGCTACTACATTTATACACAAAAGACAAAAAGTTAAGTACTGTATATGGGATTGTAAGATTTATAACATCATGTGTAAGTGTTACCCTCATAGTTTCATATAAACAGCAATGATATTATTTTCTGAATTCATATATAGCTTAAACCTATATTTCCTAAATAAAATTTTCCTAGATGAAAGATGGCTTTCACTAGGGTATATAAATATATGTACTGGATAGTTCATTGCACAATGCAGATTACTTCACCAGTGGTCACTTTTTAAGCTAACATCTCCTGATAAGTTAGATCAAAGATACTTCAAACTTGATAGGCCGGCAGATTTTTTTTTCTTGTAATACTTTATTTACTCCTCAAAAGCAGCAAAGTTTGTGAAGCATGGAGTATCATCTTTGATTTTTAACAGCAAATTGATGTATTGGCAAATATTCTGTTAATGTTCTGGTTTATCGTGATAGTAAACAACCGTGGCCCTTGTACATGTTCAACCATTAGAAAATTGTTAACTCTAACATCTAGTCATTTTGTTATTTTTTTCAGCAATTCCAGTTACTGTTAATTTTGGACAGAAAATAACAATACCATAATTTGTACCATTGTTTACATCCATGGTTAAATTTCAGTGTAAATCACAATGCTTTGTCAAGTTTCATCAAGAGCAGAGGAAATTTGCTGGACTGATTTAACTTGACCTCTCAATCACTTTAATAGCTTGATTTCTCCAGCCCATGACTAGATGGAACCTTTGTATGCTTGTATAATTCTACAGTCTTGGCTCTGCTGAACTATAACAGTGTCATCTAGAAGAACAATTCTACACATGTTTTACCCCCAAAAACTTCCAGATCAATTTTGTTCCATCTTCATTTTTGTTTGTGAGAACATTTATGTTATGTTCTGTATTGTTAGCTTTAATTAACAGCAAATGGCGTGACATATTTTTTTACTAATAATTTTAATCTTATACAAAATCTACTGGAAAACTGTGCAATATTTTTCCTTTACATAAAGAAAATACATGTAGCAAAACATAACAACCTTACTTTGTCCTGTTCTTATTATTGTTATCAGATAATTTTTCTATAATGGCCAAGTTTGACCAAAAAATAATTTTGTTGGGCAGGTGGGCTAAACTCAGCCATTGAGGATTTTCTCAATTTTTGGTAAGAGTTAAGAAAGCCAATGACTCTGTGGTTCCTGAAAAATTTTAACAAAATTATTACCCATATATTCATATAGCAATAAAGATGCTTTGTTTAGTATAAAATATATATTGAATTTGAAACAGAAATTTAGGAATGCTTAGGTTTTCAACTTGACTTTTGTTCACCTCATTAATATTCATGAAATCTGTACCAAAAACAATAGGACCATGTATGGGTGCACTATATACCTTAAATATCATGCTTTTGAGCAAATTACTACTAGATTCTGGCCGTTTTTGTCCCAAAAATGTGTTTTATGTTCAATTTAAAATGTAACAATTGAGTGGAATTTCAGCTTAATGTTATCATTTACAGTGACAAAACTACACATTAAAAGAATATTTGGGTAAAAACTAGTAGGCATATAAAGAGCTCTGAAAATGAAAAATGATTGGTCTGAGATAATCTCCATGTCATATATGGAGATTAAAAACCTATAAAAACAATGGAAATGGATGATAAGTAAAAAGTACTATAATCATGTAAAAACAAAATCATGTCTGTTGATTACCCTAAGAAACAGTGTTATATGCTCATGACTTGCCATGGTCTGACTTTCAAGACTACTGCCATATCTGCCTCAAATGTACAATATTCCATAACCCATTCCTGTCCAACAGCTGACTATGTGCCCCAGAACAGACTTAAGGCCATCACATCAACATTGCCAAGGCTGGAATATTGGCCAACAATCCATCCCTAACACAGTTACCAAACAGCATCCATAGGGGAACCTAAAATAGGCTGTGAGGCATGCCACCCCTAGAATACACCGGAACTGCACACATTTGGTGGATCGACTTTACACAAACTAGCTTCAAACAGAATTCAATATGGGCCAGTTTACTCAGTCTTCCATACACACAGTATACTGGCAATACTGACCCAACTACCTTAGACTAGCAAGCCTAGCCTCTATAATCCATGTGAGCAGAACATATAGATGGTTGCTATAGCAACAGGCCAACTCAACTGACTGACCCCCTTCTGCCACAATTGATTTGCCTGTGCTCATTCCCTAGCAGAAGTGACATGATTATTCATCATTTCACAACATTATACATCTTGTCATTGTCCAGTAAGGACATAAACCTACGAATCATTATTTAAATCTAAACAGGTATTTTTAACAAGCAACAAGCTTAGGCTCCAAGCAATTTGACAATATCAGTAAAGGCTACATTAATTCTGCTGTTAGGCTGACTAGCCACCCAGCTATGAACAATAACTTACCCCTCATCAAATTTGCATATATCCACTGTAACACAATGCCTGAATGAATATTCTGACGATCGACACTACATTTTGACAGAAATAGTAGAATGAACAACGATTCAACGGTAAACTGAACAGTGTTATATGTAAACTTGGGTCGAAGTCAGTGTTCGTATCATTTACAGCATAAATAGACTGGTTCGAATCAAATTCGGCACTCAGCGACCAAATTGAAGCTAGCCCACCATGATAGCATACATTGAGTGAACTGGCTTTCGTATTCAGTGGGTGAATTGTAAGTCGGCTTGTCACAAATATGATACCTATGAAGTCACAAAGTTTAAAATTGCTACCTTAATCCCCATCACTCATTAATATTCATGTGGCTGTTGGTGGGTAAGGTCTGTGAAATTCACTTTGGGGCCAGAATTGTGTCTTTAAACTAAAGGGTGACTGCCCTAAGTTCTGACACCCCTATACTCTGCCAGCCCTACTGTTATGCAGTATTATGACAATGGCCCCCCTCTATCTGCCCCTTCCTCCTTGGACTAATATTCTAGTTGGACAGCTGCGTAGTAAGATTGTTTATTTCACACTACCTTTGTTCTGCCGAGTTTTGTCGTGTCTGGAGTGCATACAATTTTGTCAGAACGTAAGGGTGTCGGAACAGGGGTGTTGGAACATAGGGGTGTAACCAAATAAAGATGGCAGCATAAGATATACCTTTCTTTTTTACTGAGTTTATTCAGTGTAATCAACCAATTAATTCCCTATCATGTTGAAATGACACCAAATGTGACATGAAATTCAGAACATTACTACTAAGCCACACTTAATTTTTTTTTACTGTAATATGTTGAAATATTACGTCCCATGCCCCTAAAAACAAAAATCAATCAGTGACATCAATACACCTAACAAAGATTACCAAATTAATACTTTACACATGAAGAGCCCTATATTGCAACTAATGATTTTAACTGATGTAAAAATATAGGGTTTTAAAGAAATATGACATTTTATTCTTTAATAACATCATTCTGGGAAATCTTGGGGTCCTGGGGAGGCAATTCGATATATATGACATGTAAGGCTCATAAGAATCATATTACTATGGCAACTACACTTGCACCATGCCCCCCCCCCTCCTCCATATTCATATAAATACATATCAGCATGACAGTGCAATTTGAACAAGTTTCAAGAGCGTTCTGGAACAAATTTATGAATAGCCCTAAAGGATTTTTAAGGTCCACAGGAAATTATCCAGTGAATATTCATTTCCACTTTTTGTTTATATTATAACCATGTCTGACCATTGTCATAAAGAATGTAAGAAAGATCATTTTTTTGGGAAAGCAAAATTTTTATCAGAAACAGGTGCTATTAGACTTTTGGTGCCCCAATCATGGCTAGTTTTTCTTACCATAATTAATTCATCCCACAGATTATTCTAGGAAACTGATAGTATGCTTATTTTGAATTAACGTATAGAATCATTAATTCAGGGGTTTTGTTCCATGACGATTAGTCTGTATTATGATACACAGTGTGTGCATGTTATGCTTATCTTATCTTATTGTTTGATCCTCCCTTGTGGGAACTCGGCAGGGCTCAGGACTGCATAGATGCCAAGCTGCTGGCAATTTTGAAGGGAAACTTCAAATTGTAATTGCATTTCTGCTTCAGAGCAAATATCACCAGGAAACCACCAAATTCATCTCGCTAGAAAAATTGCTATCCGGAATTATGCCAATCAGATTCATCTGAGTTTATATAAGTTGGGAATGATTATCAGATAGAATTTTAAACTTTATTCTAGATATAAAACTTACACATCCTATACAATAGGGGTTTAAACCCCTATGTAGTAGGTGGTTAAACCCCCTATGTAATATATAGTAAATTCCACTACATAGTAATAGGGGGTTAAACCCCTATATAATAGGGGGTTAAACCCCTATATAATAGGTCAACACCCTATATAATGGGGGGTTAAACCCCTATGTAATACATAGTAAACTCCACTAGATCAATGTGTGAGACAACGTGTGAGCAGTGGATACAGAGTCACAGAACCTCATTAATGGTAAATATACAAGAAAAGAGTCGTAATCATAATCCAAGTCCAAAAAAATTCATTTCTAATGAAAGGTAAAAAAAAAAGTTGCAAAGATTCTAAGCTGCATGAAAGCAATTGTGATTTAAATAAGATTTTTCATAAAATTAATAAAAGAAAATAATACAGATATCGTATTGATTATAATTTAAGTTTAAGGATCTATTTTTTCCAATTTCCACAAAGGTAACATATACATACCGATGAATGGCTACATTCATTTCTAGAAGAAAACAATTATACAAACACCTACTAAAATAATATTTTGAAAAGATAAATAAGAAAAAAACATTTAGTACCAGAAAAAAAATAAGGCCAACATTTTACATCAAATTGATAACTTTATGACCATTGTTATGGTCATTAATGGTCATTAAATTGATAATGACCATTGTTATGGTGACGTGTTGTGCTATATAATGTTACGATAAGATCTTTGAAGCAGGTAATTTTTTTCCCCATGTCAGGGTGGTGGGGGAGGGGGAATAACCATGAGGTTGGGTAAACACATTCCCTTTTTTTTCTTTCTGCCCAAGGCACAAAGTTCATCCGTTATGGCAAAAAGAAAAACATTTTGTCCAAGGGATATCGTGGGCCATTCCATTTAGCTCAGTACTCATGAACACAGCTCATGAAGTGGGAATTTGAAAATGACCATGCATTCATAACTATAGTGGCTTGCAAACTGACTGCTGGGGTCATTAGCCTGGCTTCTGCACTACGTCTGTTTCATTTGCATCCGGCTAAAGAAAACTAGATGCCAGATTTTCAGGGAAAGTCCCAACTCCAATGTGTCATCCCCGAAAACGTCCCTGATTTGGCAAAATATCCTGGAATTATAACATATCCCAAAATATTAACCACAATGTTCTAATGGTAACCAAAGAGATCTATTTCATCCAGTCTATACTGACTATACGTCAACATTGTTAACATTTACATCGTAACAAGTTGGCTAAAACAAATGTCACCCAATCAGTATCACAGGGATCTAATATCGCCCCCAACAGTTCATTCCCACCAGCATTGCCCCAGTTTTTTTTCAGTAACAAAATATCTGTCGGGCACGGCATATGCCGGACCGCCAGTGGCTCGCAACGATTGGGAAGGATTTGGATGAACATCACAGATGATTAAGTGGTCTGATAATTAACTGTTTTTACAAAATTACACCCAAATCTCAATTTTTATTTTCAAAAGTGGAGAAAAAGAATTGCAGAAGAATTTAATATTTACTAAAGTGTAAAACGATACTAAATGAAGTCTTCACAGAAATAAAAGTAGGACAGAAATGTAGCATAATACGGAACCACCTAACTATCTTACAGTAAGCTTCTGAACGGTAAATTGCATTTATTTTACATGCGCGTCAATGCTAACAGACAAACTGTAGGACAGACGATAAAGCATTTTGTCAAGTTAATTTGTCTCAAAATATTTATAAACTGTAACAGGAGTTATATATATACTTATGGAGTGGATCATTGCTGAGGGCAGTGCTCCAATAAGAAAAGCCATTGTCAACAAAGGTAGTCAGTCATTGATTCATTTCCACTTTTCTGTCACGTAATTAGTGTTCACAGTTCACATATAACATGGCTTAGGTTTGACCAAAAGCAATGTCACTGTAAAAACTAGGAATCCAAAATTCTTCTACATAGCAAATATGAATTATGTATCTAGTACTTTAACTTAACATTCATGAATTGAAAGCCTGTAAGAATCACACACAGGGTTAAAGAATCCAAGTCAAAGACACATAAAAACAGACAGTCAGTGTCACAGACTGTTAGTTACACAGTCAGAGTCATGGACTGAAACAATAACAGATTGTCAGAGTCGGAGTATGTCATAGATTGCAGACTGTCAGAATAACAGACCGAGTCACAGACTGTCAAAATAACAGACTGTCAGAATCATAGACTGTTAGAATCATAGACTGTTAGAATCATAGACAGTCACAGACTGTCACAGTCACAGACTGTCACAGACTGTCATGTTAAGACTCACCATTGCAGACTGTTACATTAAGACTGCCACTGTCACAGACTGTCATAGTAATAGACTGTTACATTCACAGACTATCATAGTCATAGATTACAATCATACTTTCAGAGTCACAGATTTTCAGAATCAAAGTTGTCAGAATCATAGACTGTTACAATCATAGACTGTTATAATCATAGACTGTTAGAATCATAGTCACAGACTGTCACATTAATACTGTCAGCCACAGACTGTCACAGTCACAGACTGTCATGTTAAGACTCACCGTCACAGGCTGCCACATTAAAACTGCCACAGTCACAGACTGTCATAGTCACAGAGTCACAGACTATCAGAATCATAGTCTATCAGAATCATAGACTGTCAGTCACACACTGTCAGTCACTGTAAGAATAGCAGACTGTCAGAGTGACAGTATGCGATAGATTGCAGGCTGTCAAAGATGGTCAGCTGCAGTCAGGCATAATCACAGAAAAACAGGTTTAGTTAAGCCAGTCAGAGATGCAGACCAAGGTGCTGACAGACTGCTAGATTTTGCAGACTATCTGTGATGAGGACTGTCAGAACCACATGCTGTGGAGTCTTACAAAATTACAGACTGTCACAGTAGCAGAGTATATTAAATGTAAAATCATACTGTCAAATTTACCGGCAACATCCTAAATGAGTCTATCGTCCTATAAAATAAAAAGTAATATTGTACTCTCTTTCATCACTGTCCCAGCTGTCACAAGTAGAAGAATAAATTCAAGTAGCTGCAAAAGCCTGCTATAAGATGGTCCCTTTCTAAATCCTCATTTATACTACTTATTAAGAATGGAATGCATTTTAAAACATATAGATAAACACATAGGCGTACGAGAGCATTTCCATTTGGGAGGGCAGAAGATTTCTTGCCCGAAATTTTTGAACTATGCCTGAAAAACTAAGCGAAGTGCCACCATCAGTTGATGCGGAGCGTACCGAGAATTTTTCAATAGAAGTACCATTTAGATTTAGACGGCACTTTACAGGCTCGAAGTTGCATTTAAATAATCTTGAAGTAAAATTATAATACAAAATGCTTTCAACTTATTTTTCAGGCAAAATTTCGAGATAAATTCGGGCACACTACTGCCTACCGTATTAGAAAAATTTCTCCAACAAAAGGCTGCCCAAAATTTTTGTGACACCTGCCTGAATTGCAAGTCCACTGGCAATTTTGGTGTGCAGTCTGCCCCCTGCCCGCCCCCCCCTTCCCCTCTCCCCAGCCTCGTACGCCTATGGATAAACAAGCAAGAAACACTTCTAAATTTTTAATGTAATAACTTTACATTGACATAAATTTCTACGAGGTGTAACCCATGGTGGCAACAGCATGGTAAAAATATGAACACTGTCGTGTGGTAATTGCATTCTAGACTTGGGCAAGTAATTAGACTCGACTTCAGACTCGCAACTATTTACTGGCAACAATGACTCCAAATTGCTTCAAATCACGACTACTGTGATTTTTTTGGCAGAAATAATCACCAAATTTTCCTGTTTATGAGTTGCATAATGAGAATTATTTCACAAATATTGTAATAACATTTTTTTTCCCCTTTCGCATAGATTCTGGCCATTCTTTTTCACATAGTCTTGTTGAGATGCCATCATCAGCACAAGCCTTCTCTGCCCTAGGCTCTTACATTACCACTGTAGACAGTAGAGTGATGGGAACAGAATTACACTTCAAATGTCCTAGAATCACTTTGCAAAGCTGAGGGGATGGGAGATGGGTTGGGGGAGAGATACACAACATCTCATAGAAAACAGTTTTCCAAAACATGGGGTTGAGCAAATACGATCACTGCCAATCTGAAGTTTTTGGCACAATGTTGTTTTTTTTGCACTTCCTACATTCTTACAAATGCTTCAAATAAAAATTCAAAATAAACCCATGCACCATTAACATAACCTCCATCCCATTCACTGTTATATCATTAGATCGCAATTCAAACTGAAATAGTGTCTGTACCTCACAACATTGACAAGCTTATTTTTTTTAAGCCACATGTGCCATTTAGATCACTACTATCCCCATTTAGATCCTTCCCTCAATTTACTCAGATTACTAATTTTTACCATTGCACGTACATTGAAAATTATAAGCCCATATGGATAAACATCCCCTTTTCCTTCGGAACACCTTGCACACACCACTACCGCTACCATTCATTTCCAATTTTTCTACTGACTATAAATCTACAACCAGGAATCACACCCTATGGTGGTACTCAGTTATTTTTAACCCTGGGCAAGTGTAATCAATCATGTTCAGAATTGTTTGAAACTTGGTAAATGAGCTGAAGAATCTTTGAGTATCACAAGACTTGCAAAACCCTGATTTTCCTTCCTGATGAAGACCCTTTAACTAAAGCAAACTGGGAATTCTCAAGATTATCAGTTCTAAGAACTGAGCATTTTTTTCCTCGGATACAACCACAACTAGTACTATTTTTGATGCCATACACAGATGAAAAATATTTCAGTTTTGTCCTGCAACGATAGGCATCTCTTAAAACAATCCCTTCATCACCCCTACCCCCTGGGAATGGCATATTTCAACAAGAAATTATGCCTGAATACATTATAATTCCTCTATTATATCCCCAGTCCCCACCCTGCTAATCTATGCATCCCTGGACTCCTGATTATCCCAGACATGAGGACATTCGAGGCAGCTTTAGAAATAAAAACATTATCTATCGTTTTTGATAGCAGGGAAATGTAATAATTATGAATTAATTCAATTTTCAAAATTTATTAATAGTAGGATTCTCTTTTGCAAAATAGGTCGTGGCATTGCTACAATACAAGCAACAAAGCCATCACTTTGTCGCTGAATTTATCTTAATTTTTTCATCTTCCTGGCACGACCGACTCAGTTACAGACATTAGATGACATTAAATTTCTAAATATTTTCCCCTTCACAATGACTGTGTTTTGGTAATGTATAAAAAAAAGGACAAAGATCGAATTAATAATTTAGGCCGACTGCGGTAGACTAGTCCTTTTCTTGAGATGATCGCCTTCTGGCTATATATTCGTTACCAGTAGCAGTTTTGAGATTGTTCCTTATTTGGCAGTCCCCCATATATTTCTGTCTTGTCCGACCACTCACCCTTGCCGGGGTCTGGGGGCCGTAAAACTAACAGAGACAAAAGCCTAGTATGGAAGATGGGACTGCTGGCAATGGTGTGCCTAGAATGATTGTTGAAACAAATAGCAGATTATCTAGCAGCATCCACTTCCTTGACTCCGGTCGCCTCCTGGAGCGGGGCCAGACGGGTTGTTCGGCGAATGCTGGGGTCCAATCTTAATTCCATTAGACTGAAAGTGGGAAGGAATTAAAAGAATCATTTAATTATAACTTAAGAAGGATTCTTTTGGCAAGGAATAAAAAATAACATAGTCCCTTGTAATGTAACAAACAGCTTTCAGAATGAAATAACACAAGGGCTACAAAATGAGAAATTTAACTTTTTTTTAAATGTGACAGACTTAATTTTTTAATATTATAAAAAATATTTCTGACAAGACGTTGCAAAAAAATGTATGACAAGATGTTCACAAAGTTGTCTCACAAGACATTCACAAAAGTGTCTGACAAATGTTCAAAAAACATTCTGACAGACATTAACCAAAAAGTATTGTGACAGACATTTTTCATAACAAAATTGAAATCTTACAAGATGGCACAATATTGACACAATTCTTTTCATGGCGAAGTAAATTCATCATTTGTGTTTTTTTGTGGATACTATGAATATTTGATAGATGAAAGATAATATGTATCAATATTCAAGGTAAACCTTTCATGACTTCGATGGCCAAATCGTAACATAACAAAATGAGTTCTGACGGGAAAGAGAGAGCTTACAATCTCATTGGACTTATTCTTCACACCAATATTTTGTATCCCACAAATGCTCAGTTTAATGAGAAATAAAGGACAACCAGGCTTATGTAGCCTGACACACAAATTAGATAATCTGAAGAATGTTGATTGGGTTCTTTTTTTAGTGGATCCATGTTTTTTCTGTGATTTGTTGTCAATATATGTGCTTTGTTTACTCATCGTTACCACAACATGCGAGTTGTCAGTAGCTTCATCGACAAAAAAGATTGTACACCAATCTCTGGATTCCGACTTCAAAGGTAAACAAATCTCGCCCCGACTTTGCTATAAATCTGCTAGAATGGTCCGCTGATTTTTTGGTATGTATGGGGCTTCGACCATTCACAAATTTCAGGAGTAGGCCTGTTAAACCCACTCTGGGGCAAGACTTGTATACATCTCTAAAAGAATAGTCCAATTAACAAAAAAAACAAGAGTTTTTTTATTCCTTGCTGTCTCAAATTTATGAGTTTCATCCATGTTTCCCTATAGAGTAGTTTTCAGCAATTGCCCTATGTTGACTTCAAATGAAATGTTGACCTCATATGACATTTGACCTCTTTCAAAATCAATAGACATTATGTACTCATTATGGGTAACATATGTTCCAAGTAAGATATAAATCCAACTTGGGACTGCTGAGATAACATGGTTACAAGGTTTTAAATGTTTGACCCTATTGACCTCATATGACCTTTGACCTCTTTCAAAATCAATAGAGATCATCTACTCAATATGGGTAACATATGTACCAAGAAAGATATTAATCCAACTTGGGAATGCTGAGATAACGTGGTTACGTTTTCAATGTTTGGCTGCTATTGACCTCATATGACCTTTGACCTCTTTCGAAATTAATAGAGATCATCTACTCAATATGGGTAACATATGTACCAAGAAAGATATTAATCCAATTTGGGACTGCGGAGATAACACGGTTACAAGTTTTCGATGTTTGACGCCTATTGACCTAATATGACCTTTGACCTCTTTCAATATGGGTAACATAATACAGTATGTACCAAGCAAGATATTAAGTGAACTTGGGACTGCTGAGAAAACGTGGTTACAAGCTTTGCATCACACACACACATACATACACACGCCAATGTGATTGCATAGATTCCTTGCGGCCAGGGCAAGGAATAAAAAATCAATAGGGTTTATCTACCCAATATGGCGGACTAACATACTAACTATAAGTTTCATCCAAGTTTCCCCTATTGAGCTAGCCCGATTACAAGGCTTTCAGTTTTTTACCCATATTGACCCCAAATGACCTTTGACCTTATAAAATAAATATGGTTCATCTACTCAATATGGCTAACCTAGGTAACAAGTTTGACTTTCATCCACCTTTCCCCTATTGAGTTTGCCTGATTACAAGTTTTTCAACACTTAACCCATATTAACCTCAAGTGACCTTTGACCTCCTAAAAAAATCAATAGGGTTCATCTACTCAAAATGGCTGACTTACATACTAACTATGAGTTTCATCCAAGTTTCCCCTATTGAGTTTGCCCCATTACAAAGTATTCAACACTTAACCCATATTGATCTCAAATGACCTTTGACCTCCAAACATAATCAATAAGGTGCTTCTCCTCAATAGAGCCGACTTACATAGTTTCATCCAAGTTTCCCCTATTACGAGCTAGGCGTCACACACACACATGCACACGCCAACATGATTACATTCATTATTACCCTTTAAAATTGTCATTCTTTTTATCACATCATCTTGAAATACATACAAATAACATGTTTGATTTTTTTTTTTTTGAAAAATAAATTAATACATTATTTGATTTCTTCCATACATGACATATTTGAAGCCAAACAAAATCACAGTTTCCAGCTGCTTTGGGCATCTGTGATGTCATTGACAGATGCATCTGGATGCCTGTTAAAGGGGAAGTGCATTATAAAACCAAGTCTATATGTGTTAGACAATATACATCCTTCTCTGGCCAACCCCCTTGTTTTGAAGTCAAACTGACACCAGGAAATATTAAAATGAAATGTGGGCCTACAGACGATTACCCGCTCTTTAAATCAAGTATGGTATAAAGGCCCGGTCACACTATAACGATTTTTTATCGGTCTACTAAACACAATTTTTTCTGAGGAATCAAAATAACCAATTTGTCCTTCGGATGTTCCAACCACAATGATAAAGGAACCGATTTGCTATCTGTATAACCAATCTGATGTGAAAAAGCCATCTCCTCAATTTGGATATATACTCTGTTTCCTTTTATCGGATAGCTATCCGATTTCTCTTCCGATTTTTATCGTTTTCCTATATGACGTCACTTAAGAATGTGACCCGTTTCAGAACCTTTTCGATTTGGAGTGGGTGTTCCAATGGCCTACTTTATTTATGATATTCAATGCCACGAGCCTCACTGTACCGCCTAAAATCGAAAAAATCGGATTGGATTCCGATAAAAAATCGTTATAGTGTGACCGGGCCTTAACAATCACTTAATGTGTGTGGATGTACGTATGAACATAACATTGTATATAAACTGCGAGGCGCGCTTGTTAGGTGATTTAATTTCGAAGATGAAAATGTTTAGAAAATCAAGATAAACCTCATTTCTCCGGACATCAGAAGTACATTGGTTATATTATGACCTTATTAGTCCACATTTGAAATGGGATATGCAAAATCGTGGGGGGGATGTTTGATATTGTGTCCCACCCATCTCAAAACGTGGGGGCGTCCCATGCTCGCGATCACTATAAGGTTTGTGGGGACAGTCTGATCATGCTTCTATACATATCTCAGTTTGCGACAAAATGCGATTAAAACAGAATATTGGTCCGAAAGAGGTCAGCATCCTACAATTCCTTCGGCTGTGTAGAGAGAGAACTTACCTGGGCCATCACGTTGATTATCACTTTCATATAAACATGCAGGTAATTCGTGAACGATGTAGTTCCTTTTTACTATCAAATGTGCCCTCTTTTAAAATATTTAAAAAACGCATAAACCGATAGTTGCAGCAGGCCTATGCGTCCCCATAATTCTCAAAGAGAGGCTAAGACTAGGCTGTACAGGTGTACATGAGGAGCAAGCTAATAGGGATCACGGAACAAAATTTTCCGCGCCCCGCAGAACGGCGCAGATAGGCACCGTATGATGGAGGGTTCGAGGTTGGAACAGTTCAGTGACGAAAGAAATGATATCAGGGTTTGGGCCTGCCTGAGAATTATCCTTCTTTCTCGAAAAGGAGATTTTGCCATTCGTTTCCCTTGATAGTTATGATTAAAACTCCCTGGATCTTTCACATCTCAAATCGCCCTATTTGCGAAGAAATTACCCCATAACTGTACGAGTGTAGCACTTGGTCGCCGACTTTTTTTCGCAGAACTAGACATACAGTGTAAATATCACCTATTGATGGGGTATATACATTATTCCTCTTTTTTAAGAGTATCGGACCGATAAGTTTTGTTGGAAATTATGAAACTCTTATACATTGTCACATTATATATTTTTTCTCACATTACATTATTATGTGGTATAATGATGACAAAATCGTTAAAAGTAAACCCTGATTATTGCTTTAAAATTTCTTATTGTATTTAAAGCATCTGGCACCATTTGTGTTGTCATCAGGGTACTTTGGCGGGAAGGCTCTTTTTTATTCTTTAAATTTTTCATGTTTTTTTTTTAAATATATATATATATATCAGGTTGAAACGGTATGCCAACGTTTGTAATATTTTTTGAAAAACGTATCATGCAGCAATTGTTGCTCGAAGATTCACGTCCAATAAATAACAGCGAGCGATAGGCGGAAGGCCCGCGAAGCAAGCATTTAAGACTAATGCGTGTGTGTACATATCCAATGTTGTCAATGCATACCCTAACGACTTTGTTTATTTGAATTTAATTTATGGAAAGAATGTCTTTATCATTATTTTAAAATTTTCGACTCGATGCTTCTTTTACCAAAGAGAAAATTAACATTTTCTGTCTTTAAATTCCCATGATGCAACACGTTTGTGGGTGCCACCATCTTTTTTCTCTATTGTTGTTATGTGATTACGTCACGCGAACCGAGTCATTTTATCTTGGGGGTTCGCATAGGTTATGACGTCAGTTGTGCAAATGCATAGCAATTACTGTCATCTTTGATGACATGGCTTCATCTATTAATAAGACTAATTAATATTACCACTAATTAAGACTAATTTACTTTAAGACTAATAATGATAATATTATATCATTTGCACAACTGACGTCATTAAATTTGTGCGAAAGC
>JAODFY010247383.1:0-15838 GCA_027580055.1 Paracaudina chilensis | reverse complement strand
GTGTAAAAAAATTGCAATGGGGAGGTGGTGTTTTTACCTACAAACATTTTAGCCCACAAAATGTTTGCCCCCATCCCCCAGAAAAAGAAATTGTTGCTCCCCCCACTTGTCCCCAGATATACAAGTATGGCGTAGCCACGGTATCTCCATGAAAGTCGGTGATTAGGTGTGTCCAGTTGATGTAACGGACTGTATCAAACCTTATATATAAGCCCCGCCCACTCATGATGAATACTAATTAGATGAAAGGGAAAATGGGTCTTGGGACAATGTACCACTCTTTGCATCACCATAGCCTTCCTTAATGTTTTCCTATTGAGATATCATGTTTACAAAAAAGGAGACAGCAGCACACACACACACACATATTATACTCACACATACACGTATATACTCACATACATGCACGTATATACTCACATACACACATGTACAGTATATACTTATTTGCTTCTGACAAGGAATCTATCTATTGTGGATATAGCTAAATTCTGGTGAAATAAATGTATCGTCATGGTTATATCTCTTATGATATATTTTTAAAGCCTTTTTTACCTAAATTTAAGGTTTTCATTACTCTTTGGTTATTATTATTCCATACAAAGATATTAAAAGCAAAAATGTAAAAAAAAAAAATCATTTTTAGACATAGACTCACTTGTATAAAAAACGAGCTTTTCTTTTTATAAAAACTCAAATTTCAGTCTCCATTTGGTTTAGTTAGCCTCTGATAAAAAACATGACATTTGATCTCATGCCATGGAGATGGTGAAAGCCGTTTATTAAGTTGATGGAGGCAATTCGTCACAGTAATGGCAGGTGAAAATGAAAAGCCTCTTTTTGAAAAAAAAGTCATTAATTTTCAGTCTCTTATTTTAATTAGCCTCATCAGAAACAAAATACATAACATATATGATGATTTGATGGCATAAACAAATGGAATTGCCATGAAAATGATGGCAACATTTGATGACAGTCATTCAACAGAGGCATTCAACAGATGGCCTAAATCTCAAGTCTCAGATTAAAATGATCTGATATAAGTCCCTAGTTGCTATAATATTTTACATCTAAATAAAATTATGATTATGTATGGCTTTGTGAGAACACATTCCACAATTTACATCAAAATATTTTAGTTTGGTTTCATGAGTCCCTAATTGCTACAATATTTATAGCTACCAAAAAAATAAAATCAGAGGTTAATTAACACAATGATGTAGTAGAACATTAATGCAGGATAAAACTAGCTGAAATCATGAAATGACAAATAATTCTAAGCGAATGAAGAATGATGATATGGCTTTGTGAGAACACAACACAATTTACATAGGAATATTTCTGTTGGATTTCAGGAGTCCCAAATTGCTATGAATGACAACTGATTATGATGAAAACCCTCAAAAGATGAAAAGGTACCGTAAAATACTTGTAAAAACATCCAGTCTAGTAGTACGTGAAACAATATCGCATACATGAAATGCACCAAATTACCAACTTCATGGCCTGGCTTTATCCACCATGATTGATGTATGTTTAAAATATCAAAAATAAGAATAACCTGTGGTTTAATATTATACACATACACTCAAATCTATTCAAACCTATATATTTAGGATATACATTTTAAATTATATTAAGAAACAAACAAACTACAAATGCATTTTTCTTCATTTTCATCCAATAACTGAAAAAAAATGTGAACCATCACATTTACGGAAACGAGCAAAAGGGATGGGACATTCTATATACATCCAAGAAATACAACATCTCGATTTCTAGGAGAAAAGAACTTTAAAAGCCTTCCATTTTCAAAATAGTAGCAATAGTGTTCAAGTACATTGGTGTTGAAGGTCATCAAGGTCATTTTCAAGCTGTGTTTGGGAGGGGGGGCCAAATCCCACTCTTCCATCTGTACGGCAACCCGACAATATCGAAGGGTCAGAATCATCTTCCATCTCAGACCACAATCAGGGCTTCGGGGTCGAATGCGGGATTGGTGAAGCCTATGTGGGTTGTGGCGCTGTTGGAACCGACGCTGCTAGAGTCGTCATCTGCAATCTCTTTCTGCCTCTCAGCAAAATTGACAAAAACCTGCGGAGGAGAGGAAAACACCACAGCGATGGTCAGAGAGTGGGCCTGGGCCGCATTTAAACTTTTAAACGAGAGAGTTAATCTCAAGTTGAATCTTTATCAAATGAACACAATCTTTATCAAATGTAAAAAAACAAAACATAATATTATTGTGTATATATCAAGCACTAGTACATAATATATATAAAGTAAACTTTGTTTTATCACGAACTTAATCCCTTAAAATTGGGCGGCAAATCTTACCTGGTCCAGGGTTGTCTGGGTGACTGAGTAATCTTCAATACCTAGGGCGCCCCTCTCCATCTCTACTGCCTTGTAGATGTCGGCTACAGAGAGCTCCTTCGTGCTCAGCTGATAACGCATCATGGTCAGGTGATGCTCCTGCAGAAAAGAAACATGACCAAGTTACGAGGACTGGCAGTCATTCCTCATTACTGTACAGAATATCACGCTTTTCTATCGCCCATTTCAGTTAGATGGGGACTAAAGGGTTTCAGTCAAAGATAAATAATATTTCCTAATGATATGGACACCTTGACAAGGGTCTGCAAGGAACATACTCAAGTAATATGACATTTAACAATAAGAACTTACAACTAGAACATCTTGGTACAGTCTCAGTACTTCTGAAAATGAACTAAATGTGACTAATATATGTGACTTATACGACTTAATGTAACAAAGAGAAGGAACTAGTTCCTCAGAACTAGAAAACCTTGGTACAGTCTGAGTCTGCAAGTGACGTGCTCAAATTACATGGTAGGATTAAACAAAGAACTATATAGTTCCTATTCATGAGAACACCTTGATAGGTTCTGCAAGGAAACTTACTGTATGACAAAGAACAATTGGTTCCTCATTATTGGAACACTTTGGTAAGGGGCTGCAAGGGGCTGCATGACAAGAATTAAGAGAACAACCCTAATCACTGGAACATGGTAGGGTCTGCAAGTAACATTACTCAAGCTAGTTACATGACAGGATTAAAACAAAGTGAACTACAAGTTCGTAATCGTTAGAACACATTGATAGGGTCTGCAAGTATTTATTACAGGACAGGAATTAGCAAAGAGAACAACTAGTTCCTCATTGGAACAACTAGTTCCCGCAAATTTTGGCTTCACAAACAAAAAATTAAATTTGAAGACCATGCATGAGTATGAAACACAATATTAAATACATGTACAATAATTGTATTGCTGTTGTTCAATAGCCATGGGTTTAAAAAAACAAATCAAATATCAGATTTAAATCAGAAAAGTCGCACCTTTGATCCAATCTTGGACAAAATTCCTTCTACGCGTGCAACAATCTTTGGGGGCGGATAATGACCAAAACACAGTTATCTCCGTGCAGTTTTGCCAAGTTCAAATAAGCAAATAATGTTGAAGTGGCCATACAATTTTTAAAACCTCTCTTGCCGGGTAAATATAAATGATCTAGGATTATAGCTTACCTTTAGAACGTTCCCAGGGAATTTGATATTCATGAAACTCGATACGGCATCTATGTCGGCTGACTTGTCACCTGACATGAGATGCAGTATGAGGGTGTATCCGTCGCCGTGGCGATGCTTCACATGCTGCGGACTGCCCAGGCAGCGGAACCGCCCGTTGACCATGATGGCTAACCTCGTACAGAGGTTCTCGCATTCTTCCATACTGAAAAAGTAAAGGAGAACAAAAGCATTTAAATATTAAAATTTAAAACATTCATTTTTCAAAATGAATAGAGTGCCCTGAGTCAGAGATTCTAAACAACAGGCCAAATCACAAATGTGAAACAAGCTTTCAACATATGGAATAGCGTTAGGAGGGCAGAGCTAGTCAGCTGCCATTAATAATTGTGTCCAGCTTAAAGTTAACGGATTATATTCTGGAAACCACAAAGAATGGCGCAGCATTTTTTATATTGATATTTTTTATTTATATTGAAATCACTTTGAAATCTATCTGGCAACATTTGGATGTCATGAGAGCTCCTTTTGGCATACCATTTTAAAAAGCATGACCACTTAATTATGACAAACATATTGTACAGCAATTTTTGTTCAATGATTCCTGTCCCGTGACTCCCCCCGGGACAATTCCCCCCACACATTTCCCACGGACATCCCCCCACAGGATAATCAAGTTTAATTTGGGGGTGGCGATGGGAGGGAAGAGGGGGGTAATGTCCGGGTGGGGAATTGACCCCGGGGAGATGTCCTAGAACTGTGGGGGTATCCATTGTGAAGACACTCATCCTCACTAAGTAATTTACAGAAAAACAAAGCTTATGGAATCCTTGTGCAACTGCAATGTTTGTAGATGTTGCCAGATGCTTTAATAGTAAACTTGAAAATTTTACATTCTTTAAAGTAATCGTGGGATAAAACGGCTCACCTGTGCGACGTCATGATGACCGACCGGCCGTCTGATATCGTTCCTTGGATACCTCTCCAAACGGCCTGCTTACTGATGGGATCCATGCCAGCTGTTGGTTCATCCTTAAAGGAAGAAGTGTCAAGAATTAATATCAAACACCACCAATGTAAATCTATTTATAATAAAAAGTGGTGGATTCAGGGGGGCACATGTTGTGCCCCCCCCCCTTAAGTATCAATATTTTCATATTGCATCTATTAAAGCCCTTTCATAAACAAAATTTTTCAAAAGGGGAGGGGACACCACATTTGACCCCACCCCCAGGGTGGCGATCAATGGCATATCCTATCAAGGAATCCTGGAAATGCCACTGGTAACCTGTCAAAACCCGCACACAAGTGTGCATATTTGGATCGTGGAACACTCTGCATGCACCGACGTTCGGGATAGGAGGCTACAGCGAGGCACCACTCACACAACTGTACACATTACCATTGAGGCAGCACTCACACTACTATACACATACCTTGCAGTTATTCATTTCTACACCTGGGTGGAGATGGTCCATTAAAAGGCAGCACTCACACTACTGTACACATTACCTCACAGGTACTCATTTCTACACCTGGGTGGAGATGGTCCATTAAGGCACCACTCACACTACTGTACACATTACCATTGAGGCAGCACTTACACTACTGTACACATTACCTCACAGGTACTCATTTCTACACCTGGGTGGAGATGGTCCATTAAGGCAGCACTTACACTACTGTACACATTACCACACAGGTACTCATTTCTACACCTGGGTAGAGAGAGTCCATTGAGGTGACACTCACACTATACTGTACACATTACCTCACAGGTACTCATTTCTACACCTGGGTGGAGATGGTCCATTGAGGCGATGTGTCTTCCCCAAGTCATACTCGGATCATGGGCTCACTGTATTAGCCCATCGGCCACTTCGCTAATTTAACATTAGAAAATTTCATGACTTTTCCAGGTTTGAGGTATACTTTCTTGTGCTTCAATTCCATTGCAAAATTTCATGACTTATAAATCCCTGGAAAATAGTTTTCAGATTCCAAGGCTGTTTCAGGGTTTACATGCCTGGAATTCTTTTACCATCAGCAGCAATTTCAAGTAATTTTACTTTTTGTGTGTTTTGTGCCACGACGTCAAGCACTTTTGTGAAATTTTTAAGGGAGTTTTAGAGGTAACATGGAAAATGATCCACACACATTTCATTACTTTACCGGGTGTTTCCATGACTGGCATTCTTACCATCAGCACCAGTTGCGGGTTACCCAGCAGAGCCACAGCGACTGAGAGTGTCCTCTTCATCCCCCCGCTGTACGTCAAGATGACTTTCTCGACATACTCTTGCATAGACATCCTCCTAACAATGTCCCAGACGACATCTTTCACATATTTTTCTTTGATGCCCTTCAGCCTTGCATAGCAGTACAGGATCTCTTCGCCGGTGACCTGGTCGTATATCGCGTCGACTTGAGGGCAGTAGCCAATGCTATTGCAGGAAAAAAAAACAATGAATATTCATGAATGATAATATGATCATGTGGATAATTAAGGTAAGAAGCAATGGGCAAAAAAAAAATGTTTCACCTTGTGACGATTTTAATACTTTCTGCAGTAGAGGAAAGGAAACAATGAATGATATTATGATCGTGATGTACATTGTTGCATCTTGTGATGACCATTTCCAGACCATTTTAAAACACTAAAAACTGTTCCAAAACTGTTTACCTTTTCAATTGAGGTATTTCACTCAGTAAGTCGACCTGGTTATGACACTTTTCAATGCAGCATGGCTTACTAGGGAATTCAAAGCTTTGGCAAAAACAATGATGCAGGAAGGTGTCAGACAACAAGTAGGAGATAACAGAACAGCAGTTTTAACAAGAAAACTATGGTAATTAAATGGGGCTCCAGATTTGGCAGGGAGAGAGATTTAGGTCATGGTTTGACTAGTAGACTCGACGCAAACTATAGTAGACTCACCTCTTTGAGTTGACTATGATGTTTCCATCAGTGGGGAAAATATCGGCGGTGATCGTTTTGAATAGAGTTGTTTTCCCTGCGCCGTTGACGCCAAGTAGCCCAAAGCACTATAACAAATTGAAACAATTAGTTAATTCAAGGGCATTGCAGTGAATATCATACAGGGTTCTGTGTAGGCAATCCGGGGGGCAGCAAACCTTTCTTTGTGGAAGGTCGCCAAATGCAAACAGAGTGACAATGGCAAAGAATGTTTAGGAACAACTAAAGTATTATATTAGTTGATGATAGGGATATTTTTGTTCAAATTTGAACCTGGCACAAATCTAGCATCAATTTCTTGAATTTATCCTAAATTGCTATTTTAATATTATATCACATTATCACAACGTCATTTTTATATATCAACATATGAAATGCTCATCATGATTCCGCATACCGATGTAGCATATCAAAATATGGCATACGTATATTGACACGCATTAATGCATGGTTCCCCTTGTCTGCATAGTTCTCCTCTAGTAGACTATAAAAATCAACTGGTTGTTTTACCTCGCCTCTCGGGACTCCGAAACTGACATGGTTCACCGCCACGATCCTCCTCCTACGACCCATCCTGTAGACCTGCATGGAAGAAGAAACTATGGTGAATGATACTCCCCCAATCATGATGATACTCCCCCAATCATGATGATACTCCCCAATCATGATGATCCTCCCCCAATCATGCAAGCTGAAACATTTCATGGTACCAACTGATACATTTACAGATGGATAGGGGGATGAATGAACAGATGGACATATATGGGGGGCAGTTGGTGGTGGACAGATTGGAGGCCAATGAATAATGTATTAACTCCCAGATGGCCGGAAATGGCATTTGCCAGTCTTGATAGCAACCATTAAGATGTGCAATTTTGGTTAAAAAAGGAAAAAAGTGATTTTCTAAAATTCTTCTTCATGTTTGTGGATAATATGGGTGGCTTATGAACAGACAGTGAAGGGGTGGATGGGCAGTTTGGTGGTGGTGGATGAATGGAGGACAATGAATCGTTTAATGAATTGATATATGGGTGACTTATGTACAAACAGTGGAGGGGTGGATGGATGGGGTGGTGGATGGATTATGGGCAGTTTGGTGGTGGATGAATGACGGACAATGAATAGTGGGCTGATGTGGGATGGATGGTCAGTTGGGCAAATGGATGATGTAGGGACTGGTTGTCGATAGACCGGGATAGACAGATAGGGGTGCATGGATGGTGGGCCCACAGGGATGATTGAGGGAGGAAGCAATTGGATGATGGACACAGATAATGAGACGGATGACGGGCGGTGGACAGATTGGAGGATGGTGGCAGATTGGGGAAAACCGATGATGGATAGAATGGGGACAATTGATGGTGATGTGGTGGATGTTCACCTTTGTGAGGTCCTCCAGTGACACAATATCATCGCCTCCTCCCCCTTCAGCAATTCGCTGCCTCTCTTCCTCTACATCTTCATCCTTTCGAAGAGGTTGTTGGACAATCTGTGGTTTTGTAGAAGTACTGTGGTGGAATTGAAAAGACAGTTCATACATAAACTGATGATTACAAATAATTAGATCACTCAATAAAAAAAAAATGGGTTTCGTTCCTGAGGAAATTTGTAAAAACTGGTCCAAAACTGTTCACCGTTTTGAAGTATATGTTTTTCATAGTCGCCTTGGCAGTTTACTTTTACAGCAGGTGATTGGTCAGTCAATTTCCTGGCCCTGCACTGAGTGCAATTACTGTTTAGGACACTTTCAATTATACCAGACCATTGATTGTTTTCAGCAAACAATGACAGCTTTGTTTGCCTAAGAAAGCTTCAGCAAACAATGTTACGAGGTGACAGACAACAAGTGGGTTATAATTTTTTTTAAATTACTCATTTTTATCACAAAACTGGGAAAGTGGGGGGGGGGGGACTCTTGTCGGGGCCTTTGGCCACTTGTTTCCAAAAAACAGTGGCAGTAATCTTTTCCCAAAAGCATTCCCAAAAAGACATTTTGTAATATGGATTTGTGGTCAGCCCTAGAATATATACATCTCTTAGTAGTAGGTGTAACATTATGGTGTCTAAAGCCTAGTCCTAACTGGCCTACAAACAATTTTGGACTAAATTGTTGGGACACAGTTTATGCATTATTTCATAGGAAAATGAAGGTTACTAAACAAATATTCTGGTCAATGTTTCCGGCATTTAAACAACCCCCTTCCCACTGTTCAATGTTTTGTGAAGAGTGAATAATTGTCAGCAACATTGTTCCATCCCTTTTAAACAAGAAGCTGACATAATTGATTGAGAGAATCACCAACATTGAATGGGGGAGGGGGTGCTGGGGTGTCCCAAGGAATTTTGTCCAAGATTGTAGTCCTATATACCATGGGGGAGTCAAGCTTCCTAATGAAAGGGTTAACCTCCCAGCAGTTGACTGACTATATTTCGTCTAGGATAAGTACACTATGGGTTATAGTATAAGCCTAATTGGTACAAGCAGGGGGCAGGCAGAGGGTGGTGGAGGGGGGGGGGAGGATAGCTGCAAAGATTTAACGTACCAGAGGTCGACTCTGTTTCTCCTCTTGTAGTCTACGATGAGTACCACTACGGGGGCCAGGATGCCCTGGATCGCCATGGAGACCAGATTCCAACGGACCATGTACAAGGCGTCAGTCTCCAGTGCAATTCCGAAAGATGCATAGAAGTCCACCCGTATCTGGGTGTAGAGCAGATCCAGGAACGCAGAGGAGAGGCTGAACGGTGTGAAGATCAGGAACACATAGTTCAGGATGGTAGTCCAGTCGTTGCCTTTGTTATTGGTAAGCTGAAATCAGGACCCAAAAAAATAAGATTTAAGAAAAAATGCTGTCATTCCTTCCACGAGTACATTTCGACCCAGCATTTTTTTTGGAGGGGGGGGGGATGGAGCTTTCATGGTTTATACCTAGCTGATCGTAAATGAGTGTATGTACCCATTAACAGAAAGATACACACCTAAATGCAGATAGAAGTGTTTGCAAAGGTTACAGTGTTGAATTCAGATGACCTTTGACCTCAACCAATATTAATATTTCTTACTAGTTTGGAACATACACAGTATACAAGATGGGAGTCCAGTCGTTCGGCTTATGATAAACCCTTCCATGAACTCATGTAATGAGATGATAATGATATGCGGTCAGAGGTCAAGTGAGGATCAATGCTCACACATGTAACACTTCATAGTGAACGTTGTCCGAAGTCAACGTCATAAAACTAAATGTAGACAAAACTAAATGTAGACAAAACTGATGTATTCTGATGTGATCACTGTTTAGAGGATATGTACGTTAGTATGGGCAATGTTGCCATTTGTCTCACTAAAGATTTCATGCGCAATTGAAATTATGAAACCACCGACGAGCTTCAAACCTGACCAAAAAAACAAACATTTGGGGAGCACAAATTTGAAACAAAGGAGGAATTTCAGGGTTCAGGTCCTCAGACATTCTAACAAAGGTCATGGTTATAGGATAAAGGATATTTCTATGGAGTGCTCTGACTGAATACAAAACCCACCTGTGCTTGTGGATATGTAGGGTAATTACGTCCGGGGACTTCTGAAAAAATACCAAGGTTACTAGTCTATTTGGTTATTAGGATAATGGAAATTGCAATGAAGTCCTTGCACTGAAAGTAATGTACACCTGTGTGCATGTGTATAAATGTCATGCTTTTGCTTGTAAACACAAAAAGTCAACCACGTCTGGTCAAATCAAGTTCATACTTGGTATGTATGTCCCTCAAAATCAGTACATGATCCCTATTGATTTTGGGAGAGGTCAAATGCCAAGTTCACCATATGCAGATAATGTTCCCACTTGGTGTGTGGTGTGTACCATGCATGCCTGTATGTTCATCATAATAAGTCATAATGAGTACATGATCTCTACTGCTTTTGGGAGAGGTCATCTGAGGTCAAATGCTAAAACCTTAACTGTAGTGATTTTAACAACAATTACCCTGCTAACTAACCTGCAGATAACTCAACAATGTTGGTAGGTTTGTCAGGAGGAAGATCAAGATGTTTGCACAGTAGAACACAACAAAGGCCGTCCCCGTATCCCCGAAGCAACGCGACAAGGAGTAGTACTGGCAGAAGATTGCAAACCTGAGGAATCAAAACCAAGAAAACGAAAAGTTTATATGGGACGTGCTCGTGTGTAATGCCATCAAATATACACACAGCCAGGGGCTTTATTTCATTTGAGAGGATTAAGTAAACATTAAATTATTTTTTATGTGAATGCTACGTGATCATATCATATATCTTGCTGTTTCCACTTATAAGGCTTCTTCCTTGGTAATACCTATATCCACAGTCATAATTTATTCCAACTTCAGGGAGTATTCCACTCTGTTAAGCCTCTATGGTTTTCTAGAATACTTCCGTTTGCATGCGTTATTTGTATCTAAGATTTATTGATATTAAGATATGTTTATATAAATGAAATGAAATGGGAGTCAATATATGATGGATACAAATGTTTTCTATAATGTAGGCCTTCATGCACAAAGACGTTCATAGAATTATGTGAAAAGGGGAATGTACTCTGTCCCACATGTCATTTATTATCCGCCATAGATGTGTTAAAACACCCAGTCAGGTAAAACCGCACATGTGCAAGTACCAGCCGCATGTACAACTTACCCATACATCAGCAGGAGAAGAATGAACGCCCCAATGTTTTCCTTTGAAATGAAAGCTTCCATTCGAAATATCACCAGCATAATTATGATCAGCGCAGATGGAATCAGATACATCAGCTGAAAGGAAACACAGAACAGGTCACGATCATATATAACACACCCATATATACAGGCTGCAATTATTTGACAAAGGAGCACACAATGTTACCGTCTTACAAACTCCCAAACACCGGCCACTGTACTCCTATACGTACCCAAACGATTTATAGTTTGCCACCTAATTTATATTTCAATAAAGTATGAGTGACATATAGGTAATAATAGTGTATACATGATCACACCACTTGTGTGAGGTGAAAGTTACCAGATGAAATTTGATCGGTCGGATGAGAAATATTTTGTACCCTTGTTGATGTAGGCGACGTGCCACTATCGCAGTAACGAGTAAGGGATGATTGCTCTATGTTCCGACACCCTTATTGGCATGCAGTTATACAACGACTGTCCCCCACCCCCGCTTTTTTATTTCACATGGCCTTCGTTTTGCTGACTGCCGGATGCTTTGACATTTTGTGAGAACCACGGTATTAAACCACGGAGGTTAGTACACACGACAACATCACTTGTGTGAAGTGATTAAGTTACCAGATGAAATTTGTTCATATTTTTCATACATACCATGTCCCACAGCAAATTGGTAAACCAGTAGCAGGCTGGGGTGACCCCACTCACAAAGTGGAGTTGCTTGGCCCCGTTCAGGTTTTCTTGGACCATCAACGTTGAAAGGGTGGCAGGGACCAGGGCAAGGGAGACCACCAAGAACAGGGCCAGCGCAAACTGGTTCGAGGCGACAAACCATCTAGAAATAAGAGCACATATATAAATATATCAGGTCGAGTAACAAAATCAACTCATAAATCCTTGAGTCATCAACTCCTGTAACAATTCACAAATCATCAGTCTAGTCTAGCCAAAATTGAAGTCATCAACTTACAAAAGGTATGTAATAAGTTGACAAGTTATCAAGCCTTTGAATCACAAATTCAATTCATCATATACATTAAGCACTTTCTCCCCCTGCCAAATCTGGTACCCCATACCACAGTTTTCTAGCAAAAACTGTGGTTCACAAATTATTACACCCTACTTGTTGTCTGACACCTTCCTGCACAACATTGTTTGTCAAAGCTTTCTTAAGTAAACAAAAGCTGTCACTGTTTGCTGACCATAATCAATGAAGTTCTGGCATTGCACTGGCCAAGTCAAATGATTGACTAATCCCCTGTGGTATTTAAACTTAAACCAAGGAGTGATAAACTATAATTGAAAAGGTAAACAGCTTTGGACCAGGTTTTCTCAGGGGAAGATATTTCCTCATGTAAAGTATCAGGTCGCATGTCCAAGGCAAGCCAATTAGTTCATCAAGTCAAACATGTTCAAGTCTATAGTCAATCCTTTAGTCCAGTCAAAAGTCCATGGAGTCAATTCAAACCTACAAATAAATTCAGAGTCATGTCAGAATTTGTCAAGTCTTTGATTGAATCGGGTCACAAACCAACATACTGTATATACATTACAATAATGCATTAGTCAACAGTAAAGTCGAGTCAACTCTTACTATCAATCGATCCCTAATCAGTTTGCTTTCAGCCAAGCAGGATCGAAGAAGATCAAAACTGAGAAGTGAAAAGTTGTTAACCCACAAAGATGCTCAGTTCTTTAGCAAATTAAATGAAATACCATAATAGGGTGTCCCAGAATTTTACTAAACTATAATAGAGGCATCACCTTCAAATTGGCATTAATCAGAGCCAAATGCTATGGTTTTCCACTCACCCTGTGACGTCGGGGGCATCATCTGCCACGCTCATTGGATGATTGTAAGCCGTGATGCCTGTCAAATGACGGAAACAAAAATATAAATTGCAGAATAAAAGAAAATTTTAAATATTGGTAAATTTTAATTTGATGTACAGTATCGTTATGGATAAAGATTTGATCAATCTCTACTTGCAAACCCACCTTTAAATATTCGTTGATATGTACATGGACTGTAGTGTACTATATAAAAAGGCATCATTATCCTTAATAACATCAAAAACTGGATTTGCAGTTTGTTGTTACCAAGGAAAACTTTAGAAAGTTTTTAATTTGAAAAAAAAATCATAATTATCTATGGATATGACCTTTGACCTTCCCAAGCATGCAATGTGCCGTCGTCAGCAACGTACCATATTCAGCAGGGTTAGCCTGCGGTCCCAATGATGCTCGGAGGAGGGCGTTATTGGCGACGTTGATGAAGGACGGCAGCGAGTGGTGTCCGATGTTGCTGTACCAAGCCTTGATCACGGTCTTGTTGAGATCGCCATCCCTGGTGTCCACCAAAGTAAGTCCGCCATACCTTTAACAGGAAAGCAAAAACATATATATATATATACGCAAATACGTATTGTCAAAAAGTGCATACCACATTCATTCAAATAAAATCACACTGCTCGAAAACAAACATTAAAAGATAAATAGATATGTAGATTTGACTTTCAGTATGTTGAGGAAACCCCAACTCCACATCAATTTTCTATCGCCCAGGAGGTAAAAATTCTACATTTTTTGACATCACGGGGGAACACACAAACTTTCAATAATGTGACTGAGCTCTACAGTGTTCTGTATATGGAGCAATCTCAAACCCTCAAAAAACATACTTTTGTACAGCCTGTTTACAACAAAGTAGTTAAAAAAATGAGGATTTATTTACTATAAGGGCATGAGCTTTTACTAGAATGAATACTGTACCTGTTCCTGTCGTTTCAGGTTCTGGTATCGAGGATGTGCTGGAGCTATATTAGTGCATACTATTAGTGCATGAGCTTCTACTAGAATGAATACTGTAACTGTTCCTCTCATATCTGGTTCTGGTACCGCGGATGTACTGGTGCTTACTATTAGGGCATGAGCTTCTACTAGAATGAATACTGTACCTGTTCCTCTCGTATCTGGTTCTGGTACCGCGGATGTACAACTGGTGCTACAATTAGGGCATGAGCTTCTACTAGAATGAATACTGTTAGGGCATGTGATTCTACTAGAATGAATAATGTACCTGTTCCTCTCGTATCTGGTTCTGGCATCGAGGACGTGCTGGAGCTACTATAAGTGCATGAGCTTCTATTAGAATTAATACTGTACCTGTTCCTCTCGTATCTGGTTCTGGTATCGAGGATGTATTGCACAGTGTCGGTTTCTAGGTGCAGGTCCTGTACGATAATGGATGTGTTCGTTGGCCATTCAAGAGGGGGTACATCCCCACTATCAATGGAACACACAGGGGTTCTCCCATCACAGACGCATGAGGGGAGGACAGACTCTGGTTTCGGCTGTTTGAAGGATTCCTGTGTGAACTGGCATGGGTATAGATCTCTGAATAGATAAAAACAAATGCATTATTTTTGAATAACATATTAAGTTTCAAGAACATTTCCATACTGATTTGACAAAGTGTCCAATCATTGAATCCAAATGAGAGTCTGGGCAAATTAAGAGGAAATGGTAAACAAGGCTCTCGGGACAAACTCACATTTCACTGTTGAGTAGAACTGTTGAGTGGATGAAACTCTTACCCGTGTTCCCATAATACAGTTTATTTAAAGAGTTAATAGCCAAAATGGGATAAACTCACATTTCATTTAAGAACCCAAACTGTTGATTGGGACTTCAATGAAACTCTTACCCATGTTCCCATAACACAGTTAAAAGCCAAAACGGGATATTTTGTTTAAGAACCCAAACTGTTGAGTGGGCCTTGTTGGATGAGAAACTCTTACCTGTGTTCCCATAAAACAGTTTATTTAAAGAGTTAATAGCCAAAATGGGATAAACTCACATTTCGTTTAAGAACCCAAACTGTTGAGTGGGAGTTGTTGGATGAAACTCTTACCAGTGTTCCCATAATACAGTTTATTTAAAGAGTTAATAGTCCAGACAGAAGTCCCAAATCTCTACTCAATAAAAAAACAGAAAAAATAAAACACTCAGGATAAAATAAAATGGATAAAATAAAAGGATAAAATAAAAGGGTAAAATGTCCCATCACAACAAGCATTATCTTTTGGCTGTAGAGATATTGGTTTTGGAAATTTATATTTTATATTAGCATTTGGCAACATGTGAAGTCGTTTCCACATGGGTTGTGAAACACTTCATTATTCACTTATAGTTTCCATCTTTTCATTTTAAAGAAATATTTAAGAAAAATGTAATTGCACATGTAGTTATGTTGCTCAAAAATTATATTTCTATAGATAAAATATTTCAAGAAAAAACAATTCACTATGAATCAAATTATAAAGACTTTCAAAGGCTTCCAGATAAAATAGGCATCATCTGTGATGTCACAAAGATGCTTTAATAATTACCAAGTAAAATCTTAACAGATTTCAAAAGTCAATATATCAACAAAGCGAAAATGCTATTGTGACAGGACTTTCTAACATTTTGTGTGATTTTTTTTTGTCTTACATCACAAAGTTTGGTTTTTGTCCAGACTGATTTACTTTCGTCAGGAGAAAACTTCCACACGACTGATCTGACCAAACCTACATTGTACTGATAAAAGGGGGCAGATTTTGAGGGGGGGG
>JAODFY010247272.1:0-15838 GCA_027580055.1 Paracaudina chilensis | reverse complement strand
GGGGTCAACCCATTGACATTTATGATCAGAAGGTACCTTTGACATCTGAAAATAGCATCCAAACTGTAAAAATCCCCCAAAACACTTAAAGGTCACCTTGAGGTCACCTTGAGGTCACCTTGAGGTCAAATTGAGGTCAAATTGAGGTCAAGGGTCACCCAGATGCGGGTCGACAATTGGATTACATTTAAGCAACTCCCAACCCTAACGTACATTTCAGTCCCAATTATGGGGAAAAAACCATTTCACCATTAATTTCCCTACCCCATTCATAACTTGTCCCAAAGCATCAAAAAGACTTTTTCATGTTTTCGGTTTATTGACCATAACTGACCTTAGTTGACCTTTGTGGGCACCAAAAACAATAGGGCACCCCTTTTCACCATGGCGGATCTATAGTCCAAGTATGGCTTCCATGCACCTTTCCCAGAGTTAGAGCGCTCCCAAGTGCCACACACAAACACACACGCCAACCTGACTACATAGGTTTCTTTTGCTATCGCAAGGAACCAAAAATATCATCCAATACCAGTTATATTATACAGATTATTGAAGTATGGAAGAAAAATTCTACACTGATATAAATGTTACTATAATGTGAAACAAAATAATCAGAATCGAGCAGATTATGAAATAATCTGTAATCTGTATTACCGATATTGGCATAATTGTTTGAATGCAAATTTTACCTTTCTGGTTTGCCTTAGAAGACACCCCAAGGTCTTGCTCCGACCAAAACTCCTCGTCTGAAGGAGCTGAAGCCAAATCGTCCATGAAACTCCTGCTGCATCCAGGTATAATCTGAGTCTCGTCAACACGCTCCATAACCACAGCAACTTCACTTTCAGGATGTTCCTTCCAAACATTAACAAGACTGGAATAATTCAAAGGCTTGGTGGAGTGGCTTTGTGATTTGCGTTTCTTTTTTCCAGACGCCTGAAATCAGTAGAATGTACACAATGAGAACATCCAGAAAGGCAAAGCTCTCAAGGATTATTCGAATGAAAACTGACTACTAAGTTTTTAGAGAAAAAAGAAACCCATCTCTTACTAAAGGCATCATACCCCATCCAAAGTTTGTTCCTAATGTATTGTTTATATTAAAATATAGCATTGCATAATTGGCAACAGGTTGGATGCAAGATGCTGAGGAAAAGGCAATACTCACAGAAGAGGCTTGCACAGATGATGCTTGAGCAGAAGACACAGGTGTACAAGGTTGTGCATCCATGGCTCCATCATCATCTGTAAGGTCAATTTCTTCCTCATCATCTGTTAGATCAATCTCACCCAACACCACTGAACCTTGGTTGTTAAGCTCCTGTTCTCTACCTACTGTGAGGTCAATAGAATCCACTATTTTATTCACACTACCAGCCATCAAACTAGATGAAGACCTTGTATTTCTCTCCTCTCGACTATTCAGTCCTGAACTATTAGCCCCTAAATCAATATCTCTGTTTGTACTGGTGTTTGTGTTAACTGATTCTTCTGGCACATCAAGACAAGTGGGCTCAACAAACCCTCCATCCTCTAGATCAAATGCAAAGTCGTGGGTCAGGTCAATGCCAGCAAATGTCTCTTGTGGATCTCTTTCATCCTTCCCAAGACTTTCTGCAGAATCATCATGAATCATTCCTCCCTTCTCTTCCCTCTGTCTTTCCCCTTTTTCTTCTCCAGCAGAACCAGACAAGATGGACGACTCATGATCACTAGGGTATTTTGATGGTTCTTTGTTTGAACTCTCCTCTGCTTCTTCCTCTTCTACCTCTTTCTCGACTAGTGGCAGATTACTTTCAGCTTCCACAACCTCCTCGTCACTATCCTCAACATTGTCAATCTCTGTCAAGGGCTGCTCTTCCGGTGCGGCACTTTCAGCATTTGGATCAGGAACACAAGGATTAAATACGGGTGAGGCTGTTGCAATGTTGATAGGAAATGCAGTGACAGGTGGAGGTGATGGAGGCACATTTACATCAAAATCATGCCCACCATCTAGCTCCTGTCTTTCCAAGACAGGCGGTGAATCCCTACTACTTCTTCTTGATTCAGGAACATTCTCCTTACCCTGTGAGGTTCCCTGTATCACAACATCATCCCCTTCATAGATTACAGGGAAAACTGTCAGATCCAATCTATTATTTGTCTGTAGATGCAGGACGTTGATCTTCCTGCCAAGGTTAATTTTCATCGGGGAGATTTTATCCTTGTATTTTAAGAAGTTGTAAGGCGTTGAAGAATCAAAACCCAACCTGTTGGCTCCTTTATTTTGGGGTCTTTTCAAATCAATTAAATCAATTAAAGGAGTTTCAAAATCACTTTCTGTTGGATTTTCTTCAACATGATGATCCTCCACCTCTAATGTCTCAATCTTCTCATCATTGTTCTCATCATTGTTCTCATCATTGTTCTCATCATTGTCAAATAAAGAGACAGATCGATCTAAAGATCCTTTAGATCGATCTGTCCCTTTTTCAATTTCACTTGCGCACCATTCCAATCCATCACTAGACACTGCGTCCTCCTTATCCATGTTTGCTAATTTTTCCAATATTTGACCTTTCCCATCAATATTTGGCTCACTTAGACTGCTGGTCCCACTTTCTCCAAAATCTTCCTTGTGATGATCTTTCTTGGCTTTTATCAAACTCATTCTTCTGAATTTGAAACCTCTTTTCTTAGTTGCTAGTTTTAAATACTTAGTTTCCTTAGGTGTTGATCTGGTTTTCCTCTTACCTACTGTCGGCTTTTTTGGAGACGTTGTTGGTGACAGAGACTTGTTTGGTGTTTCTTGAGAAGTTGAAGAACGTAGGCTCCATCTCCTCTCGATCATAAGGTAAGGCGATACTTTGCCCCCATTTTTTTCATGTTGTCTGCCTTTCTGTGGACTACCTTCTGAAGAAGATGAGGTGGATTTCCTGCTCATATACTCAACATTTTCACATTTTCCTGTTTGTGCTGTACTTTTTCTTGGCCTACCCCTTTTCCTCTTTGATGTTTCTTCTATTAATCTTTCACCAATGTTTCTACCTAAAATGGTATTATTAGCTTCAGAATGAATTTCTAATGGGGATCCGTTGATAATCACATTCCTTGGGTTGCTGGACTTTGCCACACTTTTATCCTTTGCCATTTCCATTTTACTACCACTATTCTTTGAACTTGATTCAAATGATTCCTCCTGAACATTCTCATCATTGTTTTCATCATTTGAGGACTCTTCACTATTTGTTTGACTCACTTTCTGAGAAGTCTTGTATCTCCCCTTACCCAAAACTTGATTTTCATCATTCAATAATCTTCCCCTTCTCATTGGTCCAATCGAAACTGAGTCTATGTTATTGTTCCTTCTGCTCTCCTGCGTTACAAAGCCGTCTCCGTTGGAAAGTTTTCTTCTTTGTTGTGAGAGGTTGTTGCATTCTCCATCATGTCTACTCCTATCGATTGGAGATTTTATTTCATTGTCTACTGCAGTGACCTGCTTTTGTGGCCTTTTTTTAATGTTTTTACCATTGTCCTGTACACCATTTATGAAACTCATTCCCTGCAATTCTTTTTCACTCTTTTCTGAGCCGGACGTTGTTGTCTTCCCACCATTTTCACCTTTATAGTTTTTATTTTTTCGTGGCCGTCCTCGCTTTCGTGGACTTCCAACATCTTCCTCACTACAGGTTGTCACATTTCTGCTTCCACCCATTTCACCCTCTGATGCAGTCACTGTTCTCTTCCCCACCTTTTCATTTTTAAATGTTTTATTTTTCCGTGGCCGTCCTCGCTTTCGTGGACTTTGAATATCATCCTCACTACAGGTTGTCACACTTCTGCTTCCATCTATTTCACCTTCCGATCCAGTCACTGTTCTCTTCCCCACTTTTTCATTTTTAAATGTTTTATTTTTCCGTGGCCGTCCACGCTTTCGTGGACTTTGAATATCATCCTCACTACAGGTTGTCACACTTCTGCTTCCATCTATTTCATCCTCCGATCCAGTCACTGTTCCCTTCCCCTCATTCTTATTTTTTAATGTTTTATTTTTCCATGGTCGTCCACGCGTTCGTGGACTTCCAATATCATCCTCACTAGAGGTTGTAACACTTTTGCTTCCATCTATTTCACCCTCTGATCCAGTCACTGTTCCCTTCCCCTTACTGTTATTTTTTAATGTGTTATATTTCCGTGGTCGTCCTCGCTTTCGTGGACTTTGAATATCATCTTCACTACAGGTTGTCACACTTCTGCTTCCATCTATTTCACCCTCCGATCCAGTCACTGTTCCCTTCCCCTCATTCTTATTTTTTAATGTTTTATTTTTCCGTGGTCGTCCTCGCCTTCGTGGACTTCCAATATCTTCCTTACTAGAGGTTGTTTCCCTTTGACTTCCATCTCCCTCTCTAGTTAATACTCCTTTATCTTTCAGTTTCATTTCAGTATCACTCTCATCAGATATTGCACCACCATTGACATTTTGATACTTCCTTGTCCCCTGATTCTTTCTCAAATTTACTCTTTCCTTCCTTAGATGTCTTTCAAGATCAACTGTAGCACAAGACGGCCCCTTTATACCCTTAGAAAGATTGCCATCAATCTTGCCACCCTCGTGCGTTCCATCAGGCCCTTCATCATTATTGCCATCCTGATCATCGCTTTCCCTACAATTCTTTCCAACATTCCCTGTTGCCATGTGAACGCTCTTTGAATAGATCTTTTCACTTTCCTCATCATTGTCTACTTCTTTGCTGCCTTCAGCTTCCAATCCACTCTCATCCATACCACTGCGTATCGTCTTTGTTGAAGTTTCGTTCATATTTTCTTCCTCCATTTGATTGCCCTCTATCTCTTGCCTCTCTACCATATCGGCAGTTTTACTTCTCTCTTTACCTCCCGGCTGCAAATCATCCTCTATCTCTGAGTCATCAGTGTCTACCACATTACCATTTTCCCCTTCTGAAAACACCAACTCCTCTGTGGCTTCAGAGTCCATTCTTTCCCTATGTTGCATGTCTAAACCCTGGTTCTTTCTTTTGTCCTTTAAACACAACATGTCTGATTCCACCGAAACTTCACAAGCATCTGGTTCTAGTAGTTCATCTTTACATTGAGTTATTTTCTTATTCCCCTCCGTAATTTCATTGCAAATCCCATCCTCCCCTAAAACTTCCATTCTTACATCTTCATTACAATCATTCCTATCATCTTTTCCTGACCCCGTACCTCCATCTGAGTCACTAGCAACCCCATTGGTACCATGTACAACACTGCCACTCTTCTGAGATAATGCAAAATCGTATATATCAGTCAAATCGGCAAGATTTGGTGCTTCTTCATTGTCAGTGCTTGTCTCTCCCATCATAGAGGAGGCGTTGTCACTCCCATCATCCCAGATGCTCTGAATCAATTCCTGAATATCTTTCTCTTGGTTGCCCGACTTATTCAGAGAGACTGTTCTTTCTAGGCTACTTCCTAATTTTCTTTTACAGATAACCTCCAATTCTTCAAGGTGGTACCTGGTTCATTACAAGAAGAAATAAGATGTGTGGGTGAAACAGTGTCATAACATAACATGTTGATAAGGCAGATCAAGGTGTGACAGCCACTATACCAGAGCACCAATGGTGCAGAGCTCATACCTGACATAATAGGTACAACATTGCCTAATGACTGAGGACCTTACATCCGAGAATCATAGGTGTCAAAATTTCATAATTCATATGTATCATTTCATGTATCCAAATCATCATTTTAAACAACGTAAGTCATTTTAGTGCAGTCATTTCAGTACTTTTCCATAGCGACCCACTGACCCAAGACCCCTGAAGGTACAATATGCGATGGCCCATCGTCTACTCTAATGACCACTGTGATCAGTTTTAAGTCCAGTATAAAGTGTAGGACTGTACTATACAATAAAATAGGTGCAGGTTTTTGGGAGTTTTCATGACCCCTAGATGACCACTGAAATGAAGCTACAAAAGCACCATTATGACAAACACTCAAGACTGTGTCATTAAATCTGCATGAGAAGAAGCATTTCCCACATTTTCATAAAATGCCCCCAAAATGACTTTTGACCTTAAATACCTGAAGTGAAGCACAACTGAAGCACCATTATGACAAACACTCAAGACTGTGTCATTAAATCTACATGAGAAGAAGCATTTCCCACATTTTCATAAAATGCCCCAAAATGACTTTTGACCTTAAATACCTGAAGTGAAGCACTACTGAAGCACCATTATGACAAACACTCAAGACTGTGTCATCAAATCTGTAAAAGAGGCATTTCTCATTTTTCTTAAAATAAGCCCAAATTGACCCCTTAATGACTTTTGACCTTAAACATTGTACACCCCAACCCAAATGATGCACTACTGATGCATCATTGTGACAAACTAGACAAGACCAAGACTCTAATTGGTCTGGAAAAAAAGCATGAAAATATAAAGAATAACAGACTTTTCAAACACCAAGTGAGCTTATGACATCTCAAATGATGCCTAACCAAAATAAAAAATCAACACGATGTAAATAATCAATATCTCAACAACTAGACATACTATTGTAATGGGACTTGCACCACTGAGTGGAATTTGTCCTCCTCTTTTTATCAGAAAGTTTTGATTCCGCTGGAGTATTTAAACAAACTTCTATTGTTAAAATGGGGGTTGCACTTTAACTGGCCTGTTGCTTCAAGGTATTGTAATAAAGTCTGAGCAACAATATTTTTCTCTTCATATATTACTCTTAGTGTAATGTTTTAATCCTTTAATCATTTCATGTCAAACCACTATATTCAATGACAATCGTGGGCTTGTGATTCAAGAATGTTAGGTCACATTCTATTCCACACAACACATGTTCATACTTGCTATGTACCTTTTTGCAAAAAGTTCAATTTGTTGCAAATATGAATCAGGAAAATCTTCATCTCCTGCATAAAGATAGGCCAAGATAGCAAGTAGCTCTGACTTGGTGAAGTCAGGAAGACTGATCTCAGGTGTAGACTGATCCTGTAAAACAAGAGAAGCTGCTACGTCACTACATATGCACATTGGCAGCTACAACTTATTGTGATGACGACCATGTATCAAAATTATCATATTAGATAGGTGGCGGTGGTGGTGCATATATAGCGACATAGTTCTTAAAACACAGATGCCTATTCACTGCAAGGTTTGCGGCATGATGATACAAACAAATAATGCAGTAAGGAACAGTGGCGAAAGATAAAAGTACAACATGTCAATATTATTAATTGTGTTTAGTCTAAAGGTAAAACAACTGATATATTAGATAATTGAAATATCTTTTTTATGATTTCCAGAAGGGGAAACTTGCCTGTAAACTATTACTTTAAAAATTTAACCAAATTATGATTGTAATATTACCTCCAAGAGCTTAGGACACCTAAGACTCAACATGAAACGATGAGCAAACACGATCTGGTTCTCTTTGGCTCGGATTTTTAAGGGGTTCAGGGTGGGAGAATCCACGAGGCCTCGAAGAGAGTCCAACAATCCTTGACAAGGCTGGCTGATTCCAGACAATTTCTTTTTCTGCGTTTAAAATTAAAGCTAATTCAATTGAGGAAGTTTTAAGAACATTTGTCCTATATTACCTATCCTATCCTATCCTATATTTGTCCTATATTACCTATACTACAACAAACAATGGCTCTAAACGCATATTTGAGACCAAGTATCATCGTTCCCGAAATTGTATACATCAACCATTTAAAAAATTGTTGAGAATGTTATTAAGCACAAAAGGTTTTGGTATCACGGCAATTATTTATTGTTGTATTTGGAGAAAACAAATGGTACAAGAGAATGAAAGATGAGTATATTGATGCTCTGAATGTGAATGCACTGTAATATCAATCTGGTAGTCCACAGGACAGCCAGATATACATCTCTCCATCTCTATCAAATCATCACCCAATGTAATAGTATTTTTAAGTGCAGATTAAACAGCAGCCATGCCAATAAACCTAGAGTGGACAAACCCCATCACAAACTGTAGTGCAGGTTAAACAGCAGCCATGCCAATAAACCTAGAGTGGACAAACCCCATCACAAACTGTAGTGCAGGTTAAACTGAGTAGCCATGCCAATAAACCTAGAGTGGACAAACCCCATCACAAACTGTAGTGCAGGTTCAACTGAGTAGCCCCAAAGAGATTGCAATTGCACCCAGGGATTACTGAGTTTACCTACAATTTCACCTAAATATTACATACCATATTTCTTAACAATAACAGTTATCATAACAAACAATAAAACACACAGAGGACACGTAGGCATTACCTCTACATCAGTGGCTCTTAGCTGTGCAGGGATGAAGCCAGATGCTGGAGGCATTGATGACCGCCTCTCACCGTTCTCCTGCTCCTCTTCCCCCATGAGGCCTGCAAGGGCACTGATTGCTTCCTGGGTGATTGTGCCATGACCAAAATCATTCATTGGTGGTGAACTGGAAATATATGTGTTTGTCTGGAAGAGATAAAATTACAGAAAAATTGTAATATAAAATTACACTTTAAAAGAATAGTCCTGCGAAATTTATTGTGATAAATAAAGAGGAAAACTATTCACTAAATGGTGAAAGATTACAATAGCATTTTTTGGAAATCACATTAAATATTAATAATGCATCTGCCCACATTTGTGATGTCATCAGTTCACTTGAGCTGGAATTTTTTTTCTTATTCTTTATATTTTTCAGGGTTTTTTCATACCAATTTGAAATGGTTTGCCACAAAGTCTGTTTTTTTTTAATATGAATTGTACAGCAGCTGCATGTTCAAAGATTCTATCTTTATCTATAAGATAATATATTTGAAGAAAAAATTAAATTAGTGCCGTAAAAAAGTGGGGGAATTCAGCACATTCTTTTCCTTACCTGGTTAGATTTTTCTATGCTGGATTTGTCTTCAGGGTAGTGGGGGAATTCAGCAAGTTCTGTTCCTTACCTGGTTAGATTGTTCTATGCTGGGACTGTCTTCAAACCTCAGCCTTTTTTTCCCTTTCTTTTCCAGCTCCTCCGGGCTTACAAATGGCTTGAGTTGCGCCACATAGAAGGGCGTACTCCCCAGCAGAGCATCGCAACGTGTCAACTGCCAAACTGGTTTTGTAGCTGCATCCTGTTTCAGGAAGAACATGCAATATATGATATGATCAGTCGGAAGTGATAGTTCCTTCAGAATTATCTGGGACCACTACTATACCAATGCTTAGGTACTGTCAGAATTTGAGCTGCAAAATAATTATTTTACCCCTGATGTGATGTTTTTAGTTTTTCAGTCCCCCATTTGTCATACTCTAATATAATTTGCCAGTTGTAAGAATATGACGAATGGGGGACAGAATGATTAAAAACATCACATCTAGGGTAAAATATATTTTCATGAAGATATGAATATGTATTTATATGATAGGATTGTGAATATTTGAGAGTAAGAGCAGGCAGAAAAATGTTGTATTAATTTTATAAGATGATGGTGAACTGAGTATGTAAACATTTTGTACCCCACAAAAATAATGTTTCGGGCCATTAGTAAGTTAGCCCGATGCATTTAAAGATTCAACTCACAGTGTCTTGTAAATTGAGGGATTCGCCGATTGTCTCCCACTCTCCAGGCTCCTTTGAATATTTTCTAGCTAATTTGCTGTTCCCACTTGAGGGTGTTTTCATGTCATATTCTCGCTGTTGATGAAAGAAGCGTAGTGCCACATGGCAAAATAAACAAGAAAGCCAATGACTCTGTGATTCCGGAATTATTTAAATTTTATAAAGTGACATTGGTATTGAGGAAATATTTGTGATTACCAAATTTTTGCTCATAAAAATAATATAAATACTTTTTATTTTGCCAAAAAAATATCAAATTTTGATGTGGTTTGACCTGAAGAAAAATAATAGATTTCATCTACTTACTAAAGGGCATACATGCAAAAAAACTCATCTACCCAGACTACCCACTATTGGTAATATACACATCAATTATGAGAAGCAGCCATGAATTCCCCATCAAATTAAGCTGATTATAAGATTTTTCCACTATTTGACCTTTGATGACCTCAAATGACCCTTAACCTCTAGAAAAATTAATATGGCCAACCTTTGTACCAAGAATAGAACGGAGCAGTCAGGATAAAGTGTCTTAGCTTAAGGACACTGCACATCGGTCTGACCAGGACTAAAAAACGAAACCTCTGTATTACGAGACCACTTAACCACCATGCTCCGAAAGCTATTCTGGTTTGCAAGACTTTGATTTAAGATAACATATGTGGTGGAATGCAAGGGTATACACTTTTACTGACAATGCATGGCACCTTTCTTGAATGAAAAAAAGTATGATTTACCAGCGCCGCCTTATCCATAATGGCTCCAATTTTGTCAGCCCAGATCTTGTGATTTTCAGGTGAGGTTCTTGTCAGCAGAGTTGGGAAATTACTGAAGAGATATTGGAAAGTGAAAATAATGTGGAGTTAATAAATAAAATATTAAAACTTAATATTTCTATAGAGCATGGTTGCAAATTGGCCATTATACTGGCTGAAATGCCAAATTGGCATTTTTTATTTTTATTTTGGCCAGTAAACAGTGAAATTTCATGTGAATATTCCATTATGGGTGCCTTTATCACATTTTCCATGAAAATGTCCACCCAAATTCATTGGTTCCTGATCCAACAGAAATACAGGCACACATAAATAATAATTTGGCAGTTTTGCACCACATTTGGGCCAGCAAGTTTGGCTGGTTGTGGCTCAGAAAAACTGGCAACACTGCTAATTAGCCTATGTAATACTGATCAATGAGTGTATAGTAAAATTCATGGTTTGGAGTAACTGGCAATTTTTCTAATTTTTTGTTCTAATTATATCTGATACAGCAATCACATCTTTAAAGGTGAAGTTCATGATAAAGTAAACCTTGCTTTGTATTTAATGAAACCGACACAAGAATGTTCAAATGAAATTCTTACTAAAATTTGATTGGAAGAGCAGCCATTTTGTACTGTCAGATGACATATATGCACTCCAAACATTTGTTTGAATCAGCTGGCCCATAATATTAGTCACATTAATAGAGCATAAATTTATACCCCAAATATATATCATTGACTGGTATTATGTACCAACCAACTAATTGCAAACCAGCTGATGATCACATAGATTAAGCATGAACAAAATATATAAAGAATAACAGTGTTTTCCAGCCAAAATGCCCCCATGACATCACAAATGTTGCCAGATGCTTAAATAAAATTAAAATTTAAAGTGATTTTGAAAATATGTTAACAACCAGACATGCTGTTGTAACATGACTTTGTGAGTAGTTTCTTGTTTATCATGCCCATCACCAGAATATGCCTTCAAGTTTATTATACTCACAGTGATGCCACCTCTTTCCTTCGCCGACCTCTGCCCTTTTTCTTGGGGGCGATATTTGGTTTATCTGTCGCCGCAGTAGCGATTACTGGTGGAAGGCCCATGGCTCTCCTTTCTTCATCCTCCTGTTCTGCAATTGATGCAGAAATTGCCATGGCGACTTGTACATTCTCATCGGGTTCCCTGATGAAAAGATCAATTAGTATTGGTTAGCTGAAATATTTAATGTCTAGTGAATTAATTGAAATGTTCATATATTTTCAATCAAGCCAGTTCATGGTTCAGTTATGCACAAATCAAATAAAAGCAAATACTTACTCCTTCTTTTTCTTTTTTTTAGGTCTTCTTATTTTTGACCCTTGACCTGTGGTGTTTGCCTCAACGTGTTTGGCTCTGAAAATAAAAGAGAAAATGAAAATAAAAGACAATATGAAAATAAAAGAGAATATGAAAACATGTCAGAGAGAGAGACAAGACAACATACTGAAAGGAAATATCAAAGCAAAAAAAACAACAGCATTTGTAAAATAATTGATATATGCATAAACCAGAAAGCCAAAATTTAGGCCTTGATTCAAATAAATGGGGGAGGGTATGCGGATGGGGAAGGATATGTGGATGGGGAGGGGACAAGGATATGTAGAGTGTCTACCTAGCAACACAACCACCTCGGCTAAGCTGCGGCAAGGCCACTGCCGCCAAAGTTTGGACATCGTGCCTTACTCCAAGCTGGCCTTGTGAAGTTGTGGTTTTTGTCTCAGAATTTGTTTTCTTCTTAATTTGAATATTGTTTTTTTTTGGGGGGGGGCATGGTGTCACAGACACAAACATAAACCATCACGACTGCCTAGATATCCTTTGCCTTTGGCAAGACAAAGTGCACCAAATAATATTGTATTTATCAATTATGTAACACCTTGCTGGATGCTAAAAAGAATACTTTCATTGTTCTGACCAGTAGCTGCCTGACTGCTGTTGGCTTGATGTAGACACCAAAAGAGGCTGCAACACTGTAAAAAAAGACCTACTGATAAGCCCACACACACAAACTTACCCATGCTTCTTCTCATCGGAAACACCATTTTCTGCCATCGTAGGGTTGTCTTCACCATGTTGCTTTACCATGTCTAGCAGTTGTATTGTCGTAATATTATTCTTTAAGGCACATCTTTTCAAGTGGTCCCTTTTCTTCTGCATAAATTTAAAAGAAAGATATGGGCATTTATAATAACATTTAAAATAATATGATAATATTATATAATAATCTGTCACATATATTGACAGGTTATATGTGCCAACTTTATTTGCTATGCATATTTTACAATATCGTACCGTTTCACTAACTGTTGAGATACTGAAAACACAATATGAAATTACAAGTTATGATGCCAATCAAAACACTCATCAGTGAGACTTTTGAGTTTTTTTGGGGGGAGGGGGGTTTGTTTTGCAACAAATTATATGCATGAATCATTCATTTTCATGAAATAACACATGGGCATTTTTACACAGTCAATGAGATATATGAACATTCCTAATACCAATTTTAAATATAATAATTATACTTTTCTTCGTTTTCTGCCAATTTTTAGTCCAAAACAAAGTCTGACAGTGTCTTTAATCAAGCAATAGTTTTATATAAATTACAACAACATAGTGTCTTGTAAATACATGTAGTATAAGTACAACATGTTAAGAAGTGTACAGTAACTGACTGTATAATACTGTAGGTGTATGATACAGTAGGTATATGATATGTGTATGATATGTATATGATATGTATATGGTATGTATATGATATGTATATGATATGTATATGATATGTAGCCTATATGGTATTATATGGTATGTGTATGGTATGTGCATGATATGTGTATGATATGTGTATGATACAGTATGTATATGATATATTTTTCCTAAGTGTATAATAAATGTACAATACAAGTTCACTTTACCTTCAGGGTGTTCAAAGGGATCTGACAAATAATACAGGTGGGAACAGTGGACGGTTTAGGGTGTATTGGAACATTTGACGATGGAAGCTGGCTTGTGCCTCTTACAGAATGTGGTTCACCATCATGTGCTGGTACTTTGCTAACTTCTGGGTTGGAATCGATGCACCTGATGGCAAGGAGAGATCAAATAGATGAAGCTATACATCAGACCAAGAAAAAGGTTGGTCCATATAGATGCCCTCCAAAAGGTGGGATCTGTAGATCAGTTGTTTTGTTTACACCATCTGTGGTAGTTTGAAAGCAAAAACCTCAACAAAGTAAAATAATATGCAAAAGAAAACAATTCTGACATTGAACATTTGCATGCAGGTTGATCACATCAGAGAAATGTTCTGTATTTGCAGCACTAAAAAATCTGATGCTTGGACTAATTTTGTTTCTGACAAATGCAACATTTGACTGCAGCAAGGGTGATTTTAGTGATGGCTGGAGCTGGAGCTGAAGCTGGAGCTGGGCTTCACTTTGTGAGAAAAATGTCTCCCAATCACAGGGATTTCAGATGAAACGGGTGCCATTTCAAATTTGACTGTATAATTGTCAACTTTTTGGTTCTTGCAGTCATCTAAAGGGAACTCCTGTATTGTGCTAAGAACCTCACAGTTGACAATTACAGACAAATTTGTCATATTGACTACTGGTTCCTCCCCAAATTGTGCCTGTTTCATCTGAAATATCTGTAAACAAGAGCCATTTTCAAGAGCCATTTTTCTCACAAAAGGGGAGCCCAGCTCCAGCATCACAAAAATCCCCCTTGGAGTAAGTACTGTACAGTATGATTACTTATTGACGTGCTGCATCCTTCTCCTGCTGTTCATGTGGCTGAGGTTCTTTGTGCAAATCTGGCATATGACTTCCTCATCCTCGTCAGTCGTAGAATCGTAATGATCCATCTTGGTAGTACCCTCGGCCCCAGCATTGGAAATATCTATACACCTACAGAAATATACAGAAAAAAAAACATCCAAGCAAATTAATGGGAAAGAATACACAGGTGCATTAAAAGGGTCCTCATGTTGCTAGACATCTGCAAGGGTTATTTTGACCCCCAGAACTTCCCAGCAATCACTGAATAAAGATAGTTAAAAATGATCCACACAAACATCAACTGGCGAATACTTGAGCAATAATCAGGGCGGTTTTAGCCCTGAGAATTACTCTTCTCTCACCAAAAAGAGATTTTGTCATTCATTTCGCCTGTAAGTTATGATTAAAAGACTCCCTGGATCTTTTACATCGTAAATTGCCGTTTGCAAAGAAATTAGGCCATAACTGCATGAGTTTTAAATTTTGTCGCCATACTTTTTGCAGAACTACTGTAGACCTTCAGTGTAGATAATATCACCTCCTGGTGGTATACTGTCTCAATTTTCCTAGGAGGCATACAATTTAAAATATCTCATGTGCATTACCGTAACCATTATTCTATGTGGCAGGTCAAACTGTTGCACATTAATTAAAGAAATGTGGCACATTGTAAATCAAAGGAGACACCTTACAGGTAACCTTAGCTTGTATGAAAGAGGATAAAAAGATATACAAGACACTGAAATCAGCATCCAAATAAAGGAGACACAAACCTTACAGGTAACCTTAGCATATATGATAGAGGATAACGAAACACACAAGACACTGAAATTAGTAACCAAATAAAATGCTCGTGCTTTTTAGCCACATGTACTTGTACATTAATTTTTAATCTGACAACCTCAAAAGAAATGTTTAATTCATTAAGGGGCAAACTTCTCTGCCTTAAAGTTATAATATTGATGAGTGCAGCATGGGAGGTATTATAAATTGTAGGTGTAAAAGTGAATTAGGTTTCCATTCTGCCTTGCAAATAGTAACCCTTGCCTGTAGATGATTTCCTCTATAGCACTACATGCAGTACATTTATCGTAAGATGATTTTCTTGGAACCACAGGCTAAGTGGCCATGGCCTAGGACCCAGGCGATAAACAGAATTTAACAAACGTCAAAGCAGAGAAAATGCTTTTTGTGAAGCGATGGCGTGAATATGGAATGCCAAAATGGACATTATTCAGTTTTTTATTCTGCTGCGGTTTTTATTTCTGCGGCAACAATTCAATGCCACATAATGACAAAAGAATAGATTAACTCATTATGTGGCTCGATGTTTCTGTCTCATAACGAGAAATTATTATTATTTTTTTTTACACACACGACTCAACCAAATAATGAGAAAAGAAGTCATTATTGTGGCGGTACAAGCTGTCAAATAATGACAAAAGAAGTCATTATGTGGTAGCTATGACTGTAGAATAATAAGAAAAAATGTAAATCTTTGGCAGGAATTATGAGAAGAGTCAACAAAGAAGTTTAACAATATTGCCCGAAATGGCATTCATTATGTGGTTGAGTCGTGTTTGTACGGTGCTTTATTAGTGTCCTTTCGTACTTTACAGTCCC
>JAODFY010247161.1:0-15851 GCA_027580055.1 Paracaudina chilensis | reverse complement strand
GGGGGGGGGAGGGGGCGGTAAACAAATCTTGATCTCCCCCGCGTGTTAATTTTTGTATGCACCTTTGACTCCTCCATGACTTCTTTTAACACTAATTTTTTAATATTGACTCAAGATTTCATCAGTGCTGTTTCATGCACTATGCCTGTGTGATGGTTACTTTGTTTAGTGTATATGGTATATTTACCCATCGTATCCGTACATTTACCCATCGTATCCGTATATTTACCCATCGTATCCGTATGATTACCCATCGTATCCGTATATATATACCCATCGTATCCGTATATTTACCCATCGTATCCGTATATTTACCCATCGTATCCGTATATTTACCCATGATCGTATCCGTTTATTTACCCATCGTATCCGTATATTTGTGCGTTTTTCAGTACTGAACAATCACGTGGCAAAATGAAAGTATAAATTATGAAACACCAGTTGCTTCCTATATTATCATTATTTTCCATGTTTACGATGATAGCATTATATCGGTGTGATCGTAACATACCCAGTGCCCTTTGACCTAATACAATCCATACATGCCAATATAATTTCACTACCAGCAAATTTCGGACAGGCATAATAGTTTACGACACATTTAATTGGCATTCATCCAGCTGCCCTTATACTAGCCTGGAAGACCTCTGCTGTAATCCAGTTTATTGTCTGCATGCCTTTCGTTTTGATTTCGCCCCATTTTATGTTCAGATATCAAATTCCGAGATGTTACGATTAGCCAGCGTCCGCTACTATAGCCTACATACATCGCTACATCTCTGCCCGACTTTTTCAGTTGCAAATATCAGGGATATGATATAGATCGCAAATCATGGTGACAGTTACGGGATGGCAAATTTTGTCAAAACCGTCGCAACACCAATCTGTCAGAAAAGTATTTGCGAAATGGCGCGCGATACCGCCGCATCCGCCAGCAGTAGCAGAATGAAGCCAAGGCGGAAATGTTTTCGTGGATTAGGCCTACTCGCCTCCCCGGGTGTATAGTCTAAGGCGGTATTACTCTAGCATGTTTATTATAACAACTAACACTTAATTGAATGTCATGAAAAGCGCACTTGCACTCAACTACATATCCACGAGGAATTAACGGTTAGACAGGCAGGGGAAAGGGATACAGAGAACGCGCGGATAGAGCTGGCTGTCTAGAGCTATGGTTCTGTGAGCACGGGTGGAGGTTAATTTAAAATACCGATTTTCGCACATCAGGGTGGCGGGTGCACACCACTAATTAACTAATCGGCAGAAACTAGCTATAACCTCCGTGAAATGTACCTAATAATATTTAATTTTTACTGTCTTGTTATTGTCTGTACCTGCATGTGTGTAGTAGAAAATGTATTGTTGATACAAATGGTGTGAAAATTGTGATGATTGATAATGGTGAATTAAATCCGTAGTTCCATAATTTGCCGAAATTGAGTACCGGTACTATATCTTCCACAAATGGGACTGCTATATATAGGGTGTATATACTACTCTGAATTTTGAAAAGTATTGCTAAAAACAAACACAGCCTGTCAATTTATGGATTTTTCTAGGTGCCATGAATGTGTATAGGTGTCAGCTTTCGAATGAGGGATAACCATATATGCGAGCGTCTAAATTGTTGGTTGTGGTGGCATAACGAATTAAGTGTGTAAGTCAATGGAGCATTTAATATGGTGTTTGGTACGACCGACATTGATATCTTGTCGTCTATGCGATGAGTACACCACTCATCAATGTAACAACAATATATCATTGACACCGCACAGTTCCAGCGAACATTTTATGACAACACATTGGATCCATTTTATTCGAGGAAGATGTTTTATGGGGAAAAAAAAAACAATGCGCACTATTTCAACTTTCGGACCGTGATCAATTGTGTTTATTTTCTTTGGCACTGGTATCAAACCTCATTGAGAGTCAGGGAGATGAGAAGACTGGTTTTTAGTACCATGATATACCTGCACACAGGTTCAGTTGAAGGCTTATCTCACTGGGCAGGGCTAGTTACTGTTGATGTATGTAATACCATGCGCAGGAAGCCGATGCAGGTTATGGAGGGTTGCAGTGACGTAATTAGACAGGTACACGTCCTGAGGGTCAAAGATATTTGTTGGAGCATAGGCCCAGATGAATATATTTATTGGTTATCTGGGAAAGACGTGCGCGCACTATAAAGCAAGCCTGCACGGGAAAACAGTAATAGTGACGTACCGGTAACCTTTATAATATGAGACAACTCCGCGTTCAGAAAGAGTGCGTCACGTCAGTGTCAACATATGGAACTAGTATACTTGATGTAGTCTATTTGGGAAGACCTAACTGACTAAAACTATGATTCCATTGGTACGTATGCGGAATACGATCTTTGCGAAAATGAAATGTAGTGCTTGCGGATATGGAATGCGGTGCTTGCGATTATGGAATGTGGGCCTTTCGGATACAGAATACGGTTACGGAATGTGGTGATTGCGGAAACTGTCCTTTCGGATGAGGAATGATAATACGGCCTTTGCGGATACTTGTGACGGTTGCGGAAACGAAATGCGATACTTGCGGATACAGAATACCGAATGCGGTAGTTGCAGAAACGAAATACGATGGTTGCGGATACGAAATGCGGTCATTACGGATATAAAATACGGTAATTGCGGATATAAAATACCGGTACGGTCATTGCGGATACAGAGTATGGTCCTTGCGGATACGGAACACGATCATTGCGGATACGGAACACAGTACTTGCAGATACGGAACACAGTACTTGCAGATACGGAACACAGTACTTGCAGATACGGAACACAGTACTTGCAGATACGGGACACGGTAATTGCGGATACGGAACGTGGTCCTTGCGGATATGGAATGTGGTCCTTGCGGACAGTTTTGATAGCTATTGAAACAAATGTCCGTCCGATCGACTCTTATTTTTCGATTCGAAACGTGTTTAACACATTCCCCATGCATGAGAATGGTCTTACCCACATCTTGCCCCCCACCCTCCTCAGCAACAAATATCCAGTCACCGGAGTTTTTTAATCAAGCACTTAGTGTTCCTGAACCAACTTCGAAGCCTAAGTATATTTTGTATTCAGTACATTTGAAGACGAAGATAATTACTGTATCAGAATTGGATTTTGTATCACGCCGAGTTCAGTGCGTACTTTTGTACGCAGTCATGCGCCATGCGTACAGTATATAACACGACACGATATTGCTCCTGAGCGGCGGCCAGGCGCGGCCGAATTGGTTTATTTACAAAGACATAAATATAGTCGGCAAAACAGATGTAAAATCACCGAGGTGCTAGCACTACATATCCTAGTTTAACATGAACTGGTTCACAAATAACCATGTGTCTGTCTGCGTAACCACTACACACCCGTCACCATCGACCGATGGCAACGAAACGCCACTAGGGAAATGCAAAGAATGTCGAGAATATTACAAACATGTGTTCATTGTTCAACATCACACATGTATCTTTATGATGGGGGACTCTAGGCTAATTACGACATCAAATACACCACGACAACCGATGCAGTGCATCGAAGAGCACGTATATAATTTGAAATAGCTGTTGGGTACTTTCATAAGAAAGAAAAAAAATCTTGTAAATTGCTTGATCAATATCTTGAACGCCCCCAAAAAACTGCTTCCCAAGGACAGTCCAAAATGACACTGCTTGACCCCATATACCCACTTACTTGGCTGTCAATCAATGCCACGCGGCTCATATCCCAGGCCGATTCATTTTTGCGCTTTAATTTAGTCATTTCTGTTGACACCGAGGTGTAATATTACATGGAACGCCAGGTAGGCGTATAGTCACTCAAAGCGATATACGTATATAATTCCCCACGTATACTGTATATACGCAATGCGTATGCTATATAGGTTTGATTTAAATGATCGGATGACATCGCTTGTGCTTGTGTTTAACAGTACTTACATAGTTCGAGTCGCGAATAAGACCTCTTTCAAGGCCCGTATAGCCAGAGTCGCGCCCCATTGAAAAATCACCTCATAAAAAATGTTAGAGAACAAAAGAATACATTGCATTTTTCACCCCATGCAACGAAAGAATATTTTGATTCCCTGAAAAATATTTTTCCTCCTCCCCTATGATGGATACGACATACATAGTCATCTACTACATATCAATATCACAAATCCCACGGTGTTGGAGGGTCACAAACAATTTTGCCCGTTCCCCCAGCTCCTCCCCACCCACTGGAAAAACCACTCCATTCTGCTATGGGGGGAGGGGGGACATTACACGGGTACGCTCATTTGACTTAACTGTAATTAAATTACTTAAAACCGAATAACCGTGTATTAATCGTACGACGTAACAGGTTATGGGTCATTGCAAATTTACACACAGATATTAACAGATGCGAGGGCAAAAAGGAAGGGTACTTTCCCCGACTCCTGTTCCAAACGAAATATAGACCGCACTCAAGCTTCAACATCCTATAAGAGAATACTAACAGTAGTAACGTGTCTGGAAGTATCTTGTCATTTCTGGAAATCCACCAAAAAATGTGGTATTTTTCACTGCATCAAGTATGCGATTGGCATGTTTTGTCGTCACATTCCGTGGTTTTTCGTGGTCCGCTAGGTGCACGAGAATGTCGCCTTTAGCAGCGCAGTGTCGATGTCCCCGTGCTTCTATGGGGACCTACTGCAGATTATACAGTACTTAAAGTATCTTGGAATAGTCGGATTTTGTACTTTTTTCACCATCATCCAGAGATGACAAGGTATTTCCCCCACTGCGTTCGGTACCGATAATTAATATCGAGAAGAACTTATTGCCTATACATGAAGGAAAATAGAATGAAGTATATACAGTACAAATAGCTAAATATCCCTTTAAGGTACACACATAATGCGAAAAAGTATACTACAGTACATTACACGGCTTGAATACATTACAGTATTTGAAGGACCCATTTGGTAATATCGAGAACTAAGTTTACAACGAAAGACAAACCATTTAGGTAATTGGACTTCGGTTTTAAGCAATAAAATTCCGTTACGGTAATAAAACCGGTGGTATCGTGAGCTTTTATCTCTGCTAATTGTAGACAGGTAATTGCCATTGACGACTAATGCGGATATTTAATCAATGATAACAGCCATCGCTGTACATTTCACACCTTTGAGTTCGATGGCATTAGCACCTTGATCGTCGAAAGGGAATAGCCTATTTGCGAGTTAATTCGTTTGAAGTATTTGGGACCGATGATAGATCACCTTAGACAACAGGGGTATAACGATCTTTAAATATATCACACACAAACACACCACACACAAGTGCACTTGTACCGAATTGGTACTTAACGCCGACACAAACTTTAACAAAACATTGTGACTTAAATTATCTAAAGGAATACGTCACATCAAACCACGGCAAAGGAGAAGATCAAACCACTTAAACATTTTAATCAGCGATGGTATTGAATAGCATAAAAAACGAATATCACCCCGGTTACCAGGCGGCTCAATGGGCCACTTGGCTCTTTAAATAGTTGCTTAACGCCAATCTATTTACACCACGTACCAATACAAAAAAAGTTATATGACCTTGCTCGAATAGTTTGTTATAGAGAATAACCTCTTAAAATATAGTCACGCAAACACATACCTGTCTGTTGGATTAACGTAGTATCATGGGTATCAAGTGTTAACAACTCCTTGGTTAAGTGGATTTCTAGTAGTCTTAGCCATGTTAGAATGTGTGTTTAACCTTTAAACTAAACAGCTACATAACATACCCGCCCAGTATAAAGATTTAAACATTATATTAGCCTATCGGTCTTATCGAGTTTACATAGAGTACCGATCGAGTAAATATTTTTTTACATGACATTGGATAAATCACACCAACGTTTCGCGTTAGTATCTCACAACCCCAGTCTATTAACAGCGGTCTTCAGATGTTATCGATCACTGCATGATACTCACTTTATACATATTTCTCTCAATCGCAGTCCCCTTACATCACGCTATGATTCTCTCTCATCCCCAGTCTCTTCCATACATCCTGAGATATTATTGACCATTAACTGGCATTCATGTTATGGCGATCTCTCAGTTTCAATCCTCTTACATCGATCACGTTATTAAACGTCTTTCGGTCCTGAGAGTTTATCGATCACGGACAATCACATTATGGCCGTCTCTCAACCAGAGTCCCTAACATGACGGGTGCCTGGTAGGTTAATGATCACTCACGACATGATTGCCTGTTAACCGCAATCCCCTTACATCAGTCCTGAGAAGTAATTAAGTACCGGTACTGACTGTCCGACAATCACGTTATGACCGCCTTTCAACCACAATCGCCTTATGTCACCAATTCTGGGAGGTTATCGGTTACTGACGATCTCGTATAACCGCGTCCCAACCCCAGTCCCCATATCAGCCATGAGAGGTTTTCGATTACTGATCACCAGTAGTCAAGACCAGCCCACCCGAGACCGAGACCGAGACTGAGGCCAGGGGTATCGAGATCGGAGACCTTACATACATATTGTATAAAAAAATTAAACAAATGTACACAATTCAAAATGACTTCTGTTACCCTACTTTAATCATTCATGCTCAAAACAACCTCTATAGCATCAATGTGCAGAAGCTGATACTATTAACCTAAATATAAACAAGTATGTGACCAGTATAGATATTTGTATCCAGTATCAACTATCCAGTCCGTAAAGTTCAAAACTGCTGAAGATAACTATGATAATATTGACTGGTGACAGTTTCACTTTAAACGCTTAAATTCTGAAACCTCCCACAGTCAATGTTACTAAAACTCCATCATTGATGGCAAGGTTGCTAGATGCCACTTGCCAATTGTTTTATCCATTTGCACCAGGTGAATAATCACTTACAAATTATACTACGTTTGGATTTAACCACTAATAACTGAATCAATTTATGAACCATAAAATAGTAACTGCTTTTATTAATTTCTCTTAATTTGGACCGAGACCCGGCAAAATTTCCGAGACCTCAGGGGTCCGAGACAAAGGCCAAGACCTCAGGCCGAGACCGAGACTGGCAAAAACTGGTCTCGAGACCGGTCTCGGTCTCGAGACCGACAGCACTACTGATCACGTTATGCACACGTATGCCTACCTCTTGACCCCAGTGTTCTTACATCAATCCATAGAGGTTATCGGTTTCTGACAATCCCCATTGTCTATACCAGTCATGATGGGCTATCGATCGCTGAACACGTTATGACCGCCTCTCGATCCCAGCCCTGACCTTTGCATTACGTTGGGCATGGGAGGTTATTCATCACGCACAATCTCTCGTTGTGTATAATACTGTTTTTCGAGGTAAAATACTATAAGCATGTTCTCGGCTAAATGACCGGGCTGCAACACACGTCTAAATGATACCTCAAGCTGTTCGAATATACAATAGTGGAAGGTTGGGCGGTTTGGCCTGTAGGTTTACGTTTTATAATAGACACCACACACAAGTTATGAGGAACTGTGTCTCCATCGGCTTCTTGAAATAAGCCAACGAAAGCGAAACCTCAAAAGTGAGACGAACAGTGGTGTCGCAAATTGTGAGCCTACGTGTTCCCAAAAATTAGATAGGCCTTGCACTCAACCACTGTGCATAGGGTTATTGAAAGTGTTTTGGATGTTGCATCATGGTTGGCATGTAGCCAGGTACAATATTTAGCAAGACGATTTGTATAATACATATCGCTTGATCCACAGTAAACAAAATCGTATGGTAAAACCTGTAGCATCTTAACACTAACTGTAATTGATTATCCCTACTACACTCATGGAATAATCTTTAATTATAGTGATGCCGCCATGGAAATTAAATCATGTGATCATGTGATAAAGGCACACGACAAAAGAGAATATACCAGCACACATCTCGTTTCATCGTTAATCTCTCCTCGTTGTCCACGATGGAAAGTACATACCATGTGCTCCAGTTAGAAAGTGTATTGTAGCATCCTCCGAGCAACCGAAGACTGCTCATCATGAGATGGGGGCATTTCCCCAAAGTGCATGTTCGGGGAAAATGTAATAAAATCCGGCACGTATGTCTGTCTACTTGGAAAAGGATGAAAACTGGATACGCAAAAGATATCGTTGCTCCACGCCCATGTGAGGGTCCGAATCCTTTCAAAGACGTGTCAAGTAATGAAGAAACTGGATCGGTCAAGTATTATCCTTGGGCAAAACGTGAAAACACTTGGCATCTCCTGTCAGTCATGCCAAAGACTTGAAAACGGAACTTACTACCTTCTGCTATACGAACTATAGCTGGTCAGCATAAAGGAACGTAGAAAGGTGTTGCACTTACCTTGGGGCAAGGGGGTAGATAATTGGGTCAACCAAGCGTGATGGAACTATTATAGAGTAAATTAAGACAGAAAACTTCAACTTTACGAACCTAAAATGTCTCTTCAGGAGCTCGAGCATCGTCCATCTTAAGTAGTATAGATATCTTTTCATTCGTGAGGGTTTCCCCCATGAGACCTGATCTTGAAACAGTAAATATTGGATGGCCATCCGACGCGTAAAGTTGTAATTCATAAGCCATTACCGAATATTGGCTACATAAAGCCAACATCCATAAAAACATGATCATTTAGAGGCTGCGTGTAGATCAAGTATCCAGACATGATGTAATGACAAACCGATTGCATTTGCGTAAATTTATGAGTTTTTTTTTTTTCAGTACATATAGCCACAGTTTTACTGCTTGGAAAATGTCACCTTGACAACTGCTTTTATCGGGGCCTCTACACAGAGAATTTTCACATCGACAATTCTAGGCATAAAATAATGTCGTGGACTAGAGTCTAATAATACTTACACATCCATAGTGAGACTATACAAGACGATACAACATTGTACTTCAGCTTGTACAATGATAAGCAAACTATACAGCATGTAGGTTCGACAGACTAACGGTATCTACTCATCCACATTCAGACTAAAATACATTGATTGCAACACGGAACATAATATACACATTGATTAGCAGAATAAAAGGTTGTGGGTTATACAGACTAATGATCTAATTATACACGTTGAAGGTCTTATAGAGTTACACAAAGGGTCACATATTGCACGGGTCGTTAGCTCTGCATATAAGGTACCTCTTGGACTATACCGAAGTCGTCGGGGAGACACGAGGAGTGAAGCTGACATCGTCCTCCAAGCTGTTCGATCGGTAGCCGTAGAAAGCAGATCTTGTCAGCCCAGTTTCGCTCGACGGTGCCCTGAACGATTGTCTTGGAAAGGCTATCATGACCAAACCATGAAAGGTTCCGTCGTGTGACGGTTGTAAGGAGGGCTTCATATGGGCCAGTTAGCTTCCTGACCATATCAGGCACATATAATCATTTAAGGTACCTTACACACATACAATTAGACCATAAAAATCATAGCAGCATTGTAACAGTGATCAGTACAATAAATAGTTTACACGCTTTACATACTAACAGTATCTACACATCTACCATGAGATTGCAAGACATTACACATTGACAATGCTGAGCACCAAATACTGGTCGTGGACTACAGACTAGCAGTGCCTACACATCCGTGGCGTGCGCAAACCTTTGTGGTCAGTCGGGGGAAATTCCCGCAGTCGCGGGATTTAAAAAAGTGCATGGAGGAAAGAAAATAGAAGGGGCGAAGGAATGAACCGATGTTGGCGCTCCGCTTAGATGGTGACACGCATTTCGACTTTTCAACTTCCGCTCGCCAGGTTTGTGGAGCTTCGTACGCCTAAGGTCCCTTTCAATTGCTTATGTTGCAATTGTTAAATGGTATATAATTAAATTTTGTATTTAGAGCAGAAAACATATTTATAGAAAAAGGAAAATGGCCCCTGGTCTACATAAATAGCTTAGGACTAATTGAGCAACTATATAACAAAAGTAGTCCCTTGTATTGTTGTACAATATGCTGCGACGTGTGCATGTGACAGGGAATCCATGTAACACTGTGTCTAAATACATGAAATAACAACAAGTGCCATTTTCCCGGTAATCTGGGAGGCATTTTTGGCAAACATTTCGTCGCTACGTTGCGCGCCAACCGATGATGGCGCTTCACTTAGATCACATCCCCCTCCCCCGTGAAATCATTGTGCCCTCTCAAGATGTAAGATTGGCCACGCCCCTGCCCCCAGGACACAAATAACTAATGCCATTTTGGATCGTTCCCCCCATCATAAAAAAAAATTCAGTCGGGGGATTCGCAGACTTGGCCCCCCGCGTCAGAAATCCTGTGCACGCCACTGTTACACATTCACAGTGAGGCCATACAAGACATATCAACATTGTATTTATACAATGATAAACATGTATCAATGTTGTATTCCCAAGCCCCACCCTAAAGAAATGTCCCACAAATATTGGACTGCACGGCACTCCCTCTACATTTCGACATGCTTACTATCACAGTATACCGATCTTGCACTATATATACACAATTACATAATGCTTTCGTATCTGTCGCAAGGGACTACCATGTTATGGAAGGTAGTTGAGGATAGCTGTAGGGTTGAGGATAGTTGGAGGGTGGAGGGTAGTTGCACCAGGACAAAAAATCCAGATGATTATCATTTGAAGCGGTTTCACTAAATACTGTTAACACTCGCCCCAAATGAACCTCACAAGTCTCGTGCATAAAACAAAATAAATGTGCTGACTAATCGGTCAGCGGATTTTTTTTAGCATATTCGGAGCGGTTCTGTTAATCTTTTTTTCATTCTTCGGGTATTTTGCCCCATTTCGGGTTGTTATATATAATGATGTAGATATGCAGCCTATACATATTTGCTCCATATACCGGCTGCTTTTCAAACCGTGTTAACTGCATCATCTTATTATAGGGTCGCTCCTTTATTACCTTCATGCTACAACTGACACGAAGCGTCAGTTCCCGCGGTGAAACACCGCATGAGACGGCAAAAACCAGCGGAGTATGTCGCTGTGAAATTAACCAGGAAATATGATGAAGTCCTGTACGACAGGTGTTTAAGAGAGATGTTTTTGCGCGTTTAAATTCCATTTTCACCATTTTCTTGTTCTTGCACTAGCTCTCTCTCTCTCCCTGTCGTCAGAGGGCAACTTAAAATTAAATTTAGTACGTGGAATGACAGGTAAGGTAACTAATACGAACTTGGATAAAGGTTGGGCATTATTGAGTATGTATAGATATCTATCTCTATAAGAATATGATAACCGGAATGGAAATCAAAAGAGGTGTCGTTCACCGCCTCTTCTTCATCATCCTGTTCGTACGAGCTGACCCCCGCGCTGGTATAGCCTAACCGTCCTTCGTCGAGTAGATGGCTGATAGATTGTGACGCACGTCATTATAGGCCAGTTAAGCTAATTCGCCTCTGAGGGATAAGAGGGACACTTGATCAGTTAAGTCTTGTTGGTATATCTTTGGTATTTTTCGAGCCGGGCATGCTGCATGCCGTATGGATACGGCAAACGGTATTCAGGTATTTCCGCAGGCAGGTGTGGCTGGTGGAGGCGACAAACAGCAGATTTGGTTTAAAGGGAACCGGTCCCCGTAACTTGTATATATATATATATACGGGTTTAATTAAAGTGCGGTATCGTCAATACTGTATATTGCATGACATCATAACATCCACATATATGAAAGAATCGATCACAAAAACTGATCGGAGTCTACAACCGACATCGTTCTGCAGGTTGCATATATATAATTGCATAATATATAATTTCCCCATTTCAAACTAAACCGAAAACATAGCCTGTACCATTTAGCTCTGCAGTATATGGGTCTGAAGCAGCTCCACTTGCGTCAGTTACAGTAATTGCTAATAATTTAGTGTGTCACAGCTGTGGCTATGTGTGTAAAAATACAAATTGTGCCAGATGTGACGTCACATATTGATAAGATGCTAGTTGGAGTATTTCCAATATTTTTTTTTACCACACACAGAGGGTTAACAGTTGGCGTTGTCATTTATCTTGCCATTTATCGGACAAGCGCCCCTGATGGCAGTCTTGATGCGCAGTTGCACAAACCACCGTTTAACATTCAACCATGCTGCCCGACTTGAGCATTTTATTGGTTCAGCAGATGTTGCGTAGTGGTAATCAACACATGGTTATTCATATTTTTTTTCTTCTGGGTGCATTTTCATGTTTATTTAACGCAGACTATCAACTCGGAAATAAGATTATCTATAAAAGAATACCATTTCTACGAAAAACACGCTAGGAAATACTTAGGCAGTACAGGAAAACTATTAAACGTTAAAATCCACATTTTTTCGGGCGCATTTCCTGCAATGACTAAATAATTCCTAGCCTGTTACTACTGTATTCTCTGGAGTAGGTCCGCCTACTACCACACGGGCCTCGTCATTGGCGCTGCCACTGCCCAGTTCTCGAGTACCTTTCGGGTTCTGCACATCTCCCTTTGTACTGGGCCGCATCGGAATGCGAAGATATAATACAGGAGAGAAGGAGGAGGGCTATCAGATGATTTATGATTTAAACAAATTATACTTTAGACAGGCTATGTATCTTTGGCTTAACACCAGAATGGAACAATTTGGTTGTTTCCTATATAACGATAGAATTGGAAATTAATATCAAACAGCGCATCGCCATCTTTGGGGTAAATATTGCGCAGTGATATTGAATGATGTGCGATATTGCGCATTGAGAACTTATGCTCGCGAAGCCCACTGAAAAAAAATATTTTTTTGCTCTTTCTTATATATTTTGCTTTCCTCGCGGTCACCCAAGACTGTCAATCATCTATTTTTCTCTTCCTTTTTCATTTCTCTTATTCATTTTTTTTGTATTTATTTATATATTTTTTATTGAGATACGTCACGGCATTTTCCCAAACCAGGTTTGAAACCATTCTCCGGCTACAGCAAGAAAACATAAATTATTGCTAAAATACAATATTGCATCAAAAGCATGACCACGTGATTAATTTACATATTCCATACCAAAACGTCTCAATCGGTATACCAAAAAATATTTGAAATTCTTGAAAAACAGGTACAAGGATGTTTTTGTGGGATTATATTGATGTATTTTTTTACTTTATTTTTATTTTTTATTAAATAACGAGAAGGAACCATCTTTTACATCCTGTAATTACACAGGCTTGTTATGAAGTGTTATAAATACCAACGGACTGCCCAGCAGCGTTCTAATGGTAGCCCATGGCGCGCCCTACTCGGACCCATCGCTCCCCCTCTTGGAATGGAATTTAGCGCGGTGTGAACAGTCACAATTTACGCGCGGTACTCCCGTCCCGTTGCAGTGGTTAGCTGCGGTTGTTTTCACACCTCGCGCCTATCGTTTCTTATTGAAAATTTTCAGGAAATACATGGACACGTGAACGGGATGGGTGCCGTGCCGACGCTGGGAAGCACGGCGGTAGGTACCGGAGAAGTCGCGTTCCGAACGTGAGGGTATACAGGTCCAATAAAACAGGTGTATTATGCAGCGGGATCATCCGGGATGGACTTATATAAACAAAATCTAATTTAAACTGCCGTATGTACACAGGATACTGTAATATGTACCGAACATGCCATTAAAAATGGTTACCGGGGGTATGTGGTCTTTTTTATGTTGTTGGGGGGGGGGGCGGGGGGAGGTGGGGTGGTGTACAATGAATGCAAGGCACATACGTAAACAATGCCATATGAAATGGAACATACCATTGGACATAGTTTTAGATATGGCGAAACATATTCAGACATTGTATTGTTTTGTATTGTATTGTATTGTCATTGCAATGTCTCAATTTTTAAAGTGTACCTTCAAAGTAAATCGACTCTACTTCAAAGCCACGACTATTTATCCAGAGTCGAGTACCGTTATATATATATATTTTTTTTCTTTACGAAAGTAAACTTTGCAAAGTTGCAATCAGAATTATTTCCCCAATGTATGCCTCAGTTTTTTTCTCTGACTTTTTGCCTTGTTTCTGGGCGTTTTTGTTCCCATAGTCATTGTCCCTCACAAGACCTTGAGGGTTTATATAAAGGCCATTTATTTATGGATTGAATACAATCAAATATCCGATGATGAGTAAACCTTATTATATCCCGTTAGTACAGTTAGTACAGTCATATCATCATATATTCACTTGCATCGTCAAGGGAGGGGGAGTGGTGCGGGCCGCACGGCGCCACTAAGTATTGTCCCCCCCCCCCCCAAATGAGATTTGTGTAATATTGATGGCTTATAATTGCTCTCAAATGTTTTGTTCTTCATGTAATAGAAAATGAAATAGCTTGCAGTCCGTTGGAAGCTATTGACATCCTGCAGAATGCCAAAACGATTCCCATGGAATGTCTTTTGACGACGCCCAGCATGGTTGTATACAACTTCCGTGATTGGTCTAATTTAGTTAATTAATAGACTATTCTGACTTACACAAAGTAACGATGTTTCAAAAGATATCAAAGGATAAATTGTTTCATATAAGAAATGTAAGCAGCGAGCCCAAACCTAACAAAAAAAATCCCACACGGGGCCTCTGAAAATACCTCGTGCAAATCTGGAAGTGAAGTCGCCTCGAAAAGGCGAATTTGGCAGATTTTAGACCGTTTCAATTGATCGGACAAGGAGGTATTTCACGAAGCTTTATACACACAAAACAAATATTTTGAATAAAATTGTGGACCAATTACAGGTCTATAGTAATATTAAAAATAAAAAACATTAACCAAAACAAATCATCTAACATGAGGTAATTCTCTAAACAAATATAAACCAATCACGACCATTCTTTGTTTCTTTGTAACTCCAAATCGAACACAAAACCAATCACATTTTGGCCGGTATATCATCTGCCTGGTAACCACATGGATGGACTGCTTGCAAAAGTACGCACAGTGCAGCATGTCACATAGATCATATTTAGGTCACAGGAAATGAGTCAAATATTTGAAGAACCTAGACAGTTTTAAAAGAGAAAATCTAGAGTATGTTTGCCACCAAAATTTAAGTTTAGCCTTTGAAATTATTATAATAATAAAAAAGGTTCTTTGCATGAACGAGTCTATCAAGTTTATATTATATAAAGGATACATTTCATCTTGACCCCGTTAGCGAAATTTGTTGTAGGCCCATATACCAGGAAACAGGATGACATTAGTTTGCAATGGGTCTTGTCGTTGCGATAAGCTACACGCGATATTTATCTCGCGGGGCGCAAACGCCACTGGTTACGTCATTGCGCATGCGCATTTAATTAATCGCGCGCCTCACAATTGAATTGAGACCGCATTTAAAGTTGACGTGTCGTCCAATTTAACCACGAGATATGTCATACCATCGTGTATAGTAGAGTCCCAGTATGGGGGATAAATGCCATTTCGCGGAAGACGATACTAGGCGTTCATATGCGCTAACTACCCATTTTTCCGTTTCTTTTTAAAAGCCGTTTGCTCTTAAGTAATTCAATCAACATATATTATTTATATCTGTCAATGGATTTGCTATTATGTTCGATTTCTCCGGCGGGAATGGAACAACAAATATAAATTATGTCTGTTTTATTTTTTAGTGAGACTGAACGTAAATGATACCATGTCCGTAACATTGTACGACATAAGAAAAGTGTTTCTTGATAATTGACTCGTTTACATAAATATAACGGACTATTTATAATTAATTATATTTTATATTCAGTGTTTGAAGTTGCAAACAACAATAATAGTACCGGTAATACGCTCTAAAAACACCCTGGTTAAATTTAACCCGGAAACTGGTCACCGGTTATCCAACGCTTTCCTGGTTAACCAAACGA
>JAODFY010247160.1:0-23059 GCA_027580055.1 Paracaudina chilensis | reverse complement strand
TTAAATTAGGAATCTGTGAGTTCTCGGTGTCACCGGAAACTCATGTGAATTCGCTACTTGCAACCCCACCTTTAAATTGAGCACAGATTCTCATTGTGTTTGTTGTACATGGATAGTTATGTTATTCTCTGACTTCCACTTTCTCAGTCATTTTCAAAATATGCACCTTTAATGTTTACTATGTATTTGTGTTTTCATTGGGGGTTGGGGTGTGGGTGAGGGCCTTAGGGGTGTTAATGACAAGCAAAGGGAAATGGCATATGGGAGGCAAAAGGGCAACTTGGCATACATTTTCTATATATTGGGGTAAATTGGGGGGAGGGGTGTCTAGAAAATATTCTGGGGGATTTTTAGCTGATTGAAATAAGAAGTTACCTTCACTTATGGGTTTCTTGAGTTAGAAAATCTCATCCAAGTGTAAAAAATAAATGGTTACTTTGTTGTTACTATATCAAGTTAACCAGAATAAACAAAACTGTATTTTGATTGTGCAAAGTTGTTATGGGTTTTGCACCCTCCTTAAATAGAAGGAGTAGATCTGATATTGTGATACATATTTGGGTTGCTTTAGTCTTCTTGAGTGGTCCGTGTGACAGACAGCCTGCCTCCTACAGGTAGGTAAACAGATAAGCCTTGGAACTGTTACACCTGTGATTGGCTTATCTCCAGGGCACTGAAACCAGATCTGTTGATATTTCATTCATCATCATGATGGACAGATGCCAGCCAGTACATTCCATTTTCCAATTTCAAGTGTTCAGAAACAGTGTTTGAAATGCTTTGAACATTCAAATTTATAAAGAAGAGCCTGCATTCCTCAATGACTATGGAAAAATGTGAGGCTTTGTAGAGAGACTTACATCTAGTAAAATCAGATTTTTTCCATATACCAACAGATACTTTATTTTACTACAACCACAATTTCTGTGTAAAATATGAAAATCCTACATGACATTTTCAGCATTCCATGTCTTTTTGTGTGACATTTGCAAAATTAAATTGTGATTTACTTAAGCTTCATAATCAAATTTGTGCATTTTCAGAAACAAACGCTGATTCCTATTAAAAAAACTTTTTTTTTGTGGTGTCTGCTTGCCAGTTTTGTGTCAAGTAAATAGAGGTAATTTAACAGCTAAAATTTATTTTTCTTTCCATATTTTACAACAGTGTGTTTTGCCCTCAAGCTTCAATTACTCCACCCAATTATATCAACTCAGACTGTTTGGGAAGAACAAATTCAGTCCGGTTGCAAGAACAAATTTATTTTACAAAACACAATTTTGAATTAAAACTTTTATTTATTGTTATTCAAAACATTTAGCAATCGGGTTAAGTAAAATTGTTACTGGCGCTAATTGTTTGCCCAGAAAATTTTAATGCCCTTTTAGTAACCTCAAAGGTGAAAGAAACGAATCGTAATGGAATTCGATTCAACAAAATTTTTATTTTGAGAGCTAACATATCCAGACAGAAAAGAAACTTCATGCTATATACTGTAAATACTGTTTTCCAAACAAATTGACATCGCACCATATTGAAGGTATACTATCAGAATTTGTTGTGGACTAAAAATGGAGAGAAATCCAAGAAAAATTCTTCTAGCTAAAATTTCTATATGGTATTATGTATAACATGTTTTGCATGCATAATTAGTGCAAATCACCAGTTTACTTGATGACTTAAGTTTCCTGGCCCTAATTAACATAACAATGGGTACTTATCTACCTAGTACCAGCTCATGGCAGAATCTTTGCCCTAATGTTGCTCCACAGTGCCCAGCTTTAATTAGAAGCAAGTAAGTTAGTCATTCGTAAATACCCAAACCAGTGAGTTTTTGGAAGTTTATGCATATAATTTGTTGCAGTAAATCATGATTCCTAAAGCAAAATTCTTGCTTACAAATTTTTTGATTGTCTAGCATACAGTTGTTTTATGTTACCAGAACTGAATTGTCTAGCATACAGTTGTTTTACATTACTGGTACTGAATTGTCTAGCATACAGTTGTTTTACATAACAGGTAAAGTATTGTCTAGCATACAGTTGATTTACATTACTGGTACGATATTGTCTAGGATACAGTTGTTTTACATTACTGGTACAGTATTGTCTAGCTGCAGTTGTTTTACATTACAGGTATGGTATTGTCTAGCATACAGTTGTTTTTACATTACAGGTACTGAATTGTCTAGCATACAGTTGTTTTACATTACAGATATGGTATTGTCTAGCATACAGTTGTTTTACATTACAGGTACTGAATTGTCTAGCATACAGTTGTTTTACATTACAGGTATGGTATTGTCTAGCATACAGTTGTTTTATGCTACCAGTACTAAATTCTCTAGCATACAGTTGTTTTACATTACTGGAACTGAATTGTCTAGCATGCAGTTGTTTTACATTACCGGTATGGAATTGTCTAGCAGTAGCATACAGTTGTTTTATGTTACCGGTACAGAATTGTCTAGCAAATAGTTGGTTTCAATACGTTGCCGGTACAGAAGTGGGGGAAATTATAGTCCCATATTGCTTGTAATGCACCCCCTATACCCTTTTTGAAATAACCTAGACAAAATCAATCAGATCAATTTAGTAACATATATGGATAATAGTAACCAAATATATATCTCATTTCCCTAACTTTTTTGGAATACAAGCCTTTAAAACTTGTGCTCAATATCCTGAAAAAATTTCCATTCAACTGAAGTGGAATGTGTTCCCCCCCCCCTGATCATACCACCAGGAAAAAAAAAATATTCAATCATAATTGTGGTTTAGTCCTATACCATTTAATTTGGTTATAACATATGTATAAGGCATACAGGGTCAAACTTTCCTGTTAAAAGTACATTGTGCACTAAGTTTGTAGAGTATGGTGGTCAGAAATACATTTTGGTACAAGTATAGAGCACACCTGATACTTGGGGCCAAGATTCTTGAAGGGTGGTTAAATATAATACATCTTGTGTGGGCCAAAATGTTTGATTTATAAATTTTTAGCGGGTTCCATTTGTGGTTATATATGCTTACCTGTGCATTGACGTTTTTGAAAGTGATGGATACCACTGTATTTAGGGGTATTGTAGTTGTGTTCAGCATTTTTGCCCCCAATTGCAGTTGCAATCTGTAAATTTATGGAAATCGTGTCGGCAGATAACCCTCCTATGCTGACTTCTGAAATTATATTCCCTCTGGTATCATAGAGCATTATCTATGTATTTTAGAAAATAAATCTATTATTTATAATGATGATAAAAAAAACAACACAATCCCCTTGATGGAAATCTGTCAATCCAGATTTTGTTGAAGGATATGTCATTTTTATCATTTTTATGTTCTTGATAATTGCTTCAATCATGACTAATCTCTCTCCTTCATAATTCATACAATTCTTTTGAAATGTATGATAGACCAGTGACAAATTGCACTTGAAATCCCTCCTTAAGGCATTTAACTGCGTTCATTTCAAGCAATTATGGTGTAATATAGCATTCCTTGCAACATTCTGAAGAAGTGATTTAATCAAGTGAAAATGAGTCTACAAGGGACAGAAACTCCACGGCACTTAATTCAGCAAACATCCTGACGCCACAGCACTAGATTTGACAAACAGAGTTTCTACATCGTATTTGTATCAAAACCAGAGGTAGAGAAGCTTCACCTTTCACCATTCTCAGATGTAGCTGGCATCCACTACTTGCAGAAGTTGTTTGGTGTCAGAGGTCATAATATTCCATGAGCTTAGCCTATTTCTGGGAGAGTAAACAAACTGAGCACAAGCAGACCCTGGAAATTAAATAAAACGGTTGTTCAGGGTGGGACAAACCCATCCATCATGTGGAGGGAAATGTCCTAAGGAAGGGTTTGTAAGTTCACCCTGATATGGGCTGCAGGACAATGATGGACAGACCGTACAAATCAAAGTAGGGTACTAGGAAAATAACCACTTGGGGACGATTGACCTCTTTTTCATGGAAGTTTAAATGGTTTGTTTGTTGTTGCCTCTCAGATATGCAGTAGGCAATATTATTTGAATGGAGATGCATGGTCATTTATTGCATGGAGAAAATTGTTACCAGTCAATATTGAATATATTGGCAAGGGAAAGACAAGGTTTATTGATTATTAAACCACTATAATTACCTTGCTGAAACCAATGTGGATTTCTATAGAAAGTGTTCCTGAATTTAGAATATATATTCCAAGAATGTCTGTGGCATGATGGAAAAAATGATTTTACTCTTGTTTTCATTTATTGAAGATGTTGGCAAGGGAAGGCAATCTGTTGTTTATTGATTAATACACCACTATCTTTACCTTGCTGAAACCAATGTGGAATTCTGTAGAAAGTGTTCCTCAATTTAGAATATTCCAAGAATGTCAGTGGGACAATGGAAAACTGACCATTCATCTTAATTGGAAGGAAGCAAATCTCACACAATTCAAATATCATGCACGATATTACTCTTATTTTTAGTCAAACTTCTTACAAAGCAAAATCGTCTAAGGCTTGAATTGGTTGGTGGTGGCAAAAAGAAAATGTGTGCGTTTATCCCCTATTCTCACAAATAGCAGGCTCCAAATTGAAATGAACAATGCCACTTTAATTCTGTATTAATTAATTACCTTACAAAAGAAACTAAAAAAAAGTATACTAATTAAGTTTTTGCTCAAATCTACATTTCTCTTTTATGACTAAAAATCAACCGTCTTGGTAATTTGTTCAGTTATGCTGAAGGATCTCAGGACTGCAATTTTCTAGGACAGTAGGAGGTTAATATATGTTTGCCATTCTGAATGTCACTAGAGACTCGTATATTCTGCATTGAGAGCAATAATATGGGGCCAATGAGGCAGTATGTGATATCAGATAGTCATGAATATCAGTATATTCATTGAGAGGAATTGCAGGGAAACATGTCACAGTATAGTAATAGGCAACTTGAAGAGTTTATGGGCCCAACATGCTAAAAAATACTGAAATTGTTGTGCACCACCATCAAATATTAATACTTAAATATAACTTCTAAGGCAAACTAGTATCCACGATGGTATGCAATGAATGTCGTTTATGAGAGGAAGCCATTATCCGACAATGTTTGACAAGTAGTTGCTTTGTTCCGATATTCAGGTTTGAATATAAAAAGAAGGAGTCAATGGGTAGAAGCAATGGGTGGGTGGGGTGGAAGCAGGGGATTGATTTGGTGACTAGAATGGATACAGACAAGGTTGCCAGCGATGTAGAAGGATCATAGTCTTGTATTAAGGCCAAAGATGACTCAGCTTATCCCCTGGTTATTGATGAACTTTTAAACCTTGCCCGCACACATCTAGGTGTCCCGTCACATTCCTGCACATAATCTTCTAAACACCATGCCTCTGAATTAGCCACAGCTCAATCCGTCCCCTCACAGGCTCCTATTTATACATCTGGGGATGCTTTAATATATTTTAGAAAAATGAAAATATCTGCATCTAGCCTATAGGGGCCGGGGGGAGATGTCCTAGAACCATTCTTGGTCTTCACACTTCTAAGTGACTGGAGAGTTCCTGGGCCAGCTAGGCGCTTAATAATGTTGGCTAGCAGTGCAGCAGTCAGTGTTCTTCATGCTCATATAAAGACCTGCAGAGAATACAGTAGTAACATGTCATTTCTGAAACACAACCAAAAATGAAGATTTTTTTTAATGTTTTTCACTGTTACCAAGAAATGACAAGATGGTCCCCCCAAAAATATAAAGAATAACCAAAACTTTTCCACACCAAGTGAGCTGATGACATCACAGATGACATCACAACATCTCAACAGCCAAGCATGCTATTGCAATGTGACTTTCACCATTGAGTGTAGCTTTGCCTTGTAATTTTTTTTTAGAATGTGTCTATTGTGGACTATTGTTTTAATTGATTAATTATTTCTAGATGAAAAATACACCATTGTACATCTTGCATCTGAAAAATAGAATGGACAGGCAAAATGGCTTAATATAAAGCTAATATAACTAAATTCCCAGATGGTATACTCATTTTAAGTGAGTATACTCATTTTAAAGGGGGAGCAAGTTGTCTGTCAAACAGCACAGTAGCCAAAAACCTGAAGCTGACATCCATCAACAAATGCAGTACAGCTTCCACAAAATGGTCAAAAGAGACCAAAAGACTTGAATGCAAAGTTGGGCACTCTTACTGTCTGAGCCTCATTTATAAATGAATATCATAATCCTCATTCTAGCCATAAATATGTAGGTTGATACACTGTGCTCAGAACTGGGGAATTCCCATTCAGAAACTATGGCTCGGATTAAATAAATACCTCATTAGCAGATGAAATGTTGATATGTGCTTTAACCAAAACAGACATTTCTCCTTCAAGGTTGGCATTGAAATAAATACACACATTTTACCTTAAATGATTCATATCCGTACTTACAAATGTATGTATGTCAAATATTTCCCATTGTAAAATTCACCCATTGATTATGGTAATGAGAATTGCTTTCAAAATACACCAACCAGTATTTTCACCCAATTTTGTGTCCCAGTTTTTGGCTTCTATTTCATGATTTATGAGATATATTTATCATCCATTCCCAAAATTTGTGTTGCATGTTTCATGAATTGGGCAAGATTACCATTTTATTGCTCTTGTATAACTCCCCTGAGTATACTGTATATGATCTCCAATCTGCACTCAGCCATGAAAACACTGCCAGCAGCAAATAGGAGTTACAGGCATGCATATTCAACAATAAATGAACTTTACAACCAATCAGAATCATTCTTGATCAAGTTACCATCGGGCTGTTCCATTATGTAGCAATTAGTTCATGAATGGAGTTGATCAGTAACACGGCTTAGGTTTGTGTATTGTTGTGAATGGCTTTAAGCAGAGCAGCTGTGTTGATTGTACCTTTTAGTACTTGTGGTAAAATATCTGTGGTGACCCCTTTTGTTTAGCTAAACTGGACTGAGAATAGCTGTAATCACCACACAAGGTTAATTTTCTGCTTAATGGTGTTTCCAGTTTTGGTGCCTGTTTAACTTTGCTTTCAGTGTTGGTGTTTAGATTTATGAAGGGCCTCACACTTTTTAGGAGACTCTGCTTGTTTACCTACTCCACATGTAATAATTCTTCAATCAATGTGTGCTATGCTAATGAAAATGGAATAGTCCACAATTGGAATTGACACACACATGCACTCAGTGGTTGGAGATATCAACTCATTGAGAAATGGAGATTGTCTGTGTTGTTGTGTGAGGCCTCAAGTGGTTTCCTGTAGTACCCGAGTTGGTTTGCAAAGGACTGGTGTATTTATCACTGATACTCAATGGTTTATTTCTTGTAGAGTCTTCTCTTACAAAGGCATGTTGTCTTGCTTAATGGTTTGAGGTAGGACACCTTCATCAAAGTGTATGATAATCACTTTTAGTGGATGATAATATATATATATGGCCGTTGCATGGAAACTTGAAATTTGAAGACAATTTTTAAATTAAGGATGTTTACAAATTTTTGTGAGGAAAGCCTAAATATCTCCAAAAGAACAAATACATAATGGAGTTGTTTATTCAACCAAAAGTCCACTTGGTAAGTATTGGTTGTCTATATTAATGTTATTTTTCAGTTGCCAACAGTTTATTTTTCAATAATTCAAAATTGGTCCTAAATCATCATAAATATGCTGCAAATCCCAAACAGGTAAACAACCCTTGCTCTGAATATGCTAGAAATCTGCTAGATTGGTCGGCTCCTGTCGTGTATGTGACATGAACCAATCACACATTTCATGGGGAGGTCTGTGAAATTACCTTTTAGGGTGATACTTGTAAATCTTTAACATTGAGGAATGGTTATTGGACAGTTTAGTGTAGTAATTATGTCACTGAATACTATTTTTTTGTATTTGTTATAATTATTTGTAAAAAAAAAAATAGAATGTGGTAGTTTCTCAGACAATGAGTGCATTAAAGAATAAAAAAGAAGAAAAAATATGTGGGGATTCCAACTATGTTAACATTTTTAATAAGACAAGTCTGGGGTCAACTATTTAAAACTTTCCCTATATGAGCCCTCGACCCCCCCCCTCAAAAATAAAAATCAGCACATACTATCCCAAATACCACACTACCTCCCTAAAGCCACAGGCCACCCAGTTCCCCCAAAGTGCCAAAACCTCAATTCACACACCAATTTCCTAAGCACTACACACACTACCACAAATCAACCTTCCTAACCCACACACCAGACTAAACCCCACACCACCTCCCTAAACCCATACATCTACAATCTTGGACAAAACTCCTTTGGATGACACCCCCACTTGTCCATACAATGTTGGAAATATATTCTGTATTCACATCATATCATTTTTCATTAGGAAACAACATTGGACAGGGGAGCGGGGTGAAAAAAACAGATTAATGAAAAAATCCTGACTGCTTCAAGAAATTTGTTTTGATTACACCATTTATTGAGGTCTTCGGGTTTAATAGGAATGCATTTCAGGAATGTTAACAGAGCTGTACTGTTTGTGCAATGAAATGTATAAGTTTCTATCACTCTGCCAAATAGTGATTTTTCGTTCGTGTTTCAGTAAGATTGTTGAGGTGTTATAATTAATGTTATTATTAAGTAGAAAAAATAATTTCATAGTTCCCTTTCCCTAAAATGTTATGAAATCCAAATTGGTTGGCTTTTGGCAAGATCAGTATTATGATTCATTATCAAATTGCTCTATTGAGCTGGCAATATTGTTTGAATTAAATCTCTCTTTTTTTTTGGCTAAGGATATAAATTGTTTTCGAATGAAAGGTCTATTATTAAGTTGATCCTTTAAGATAATAATTCAGATAATTAAGAGGAGGAAAATTACTACAAATTACTTCAATAGTCAAAGTACTACATGTATTACAACAGCATTTTTGGTTGTTGACTTTTTAAATATCAGTTCAGATTCTCATTTTCTATTTAAGAATCTCGCAACGCTTTTGTCATCACAGATGCAGGTTGTATCTCAAAGCTTTTGTTTTTCTTTGTAATTTGATTAGTGTGAGTTTTCTTGAAATATTTTATCCATAGAATTGTTATCTTTGAGCAACAACTGCTGTTATATAAATTTTTCAAAAATATTACAAACATTGACTATACTATTTCTAATTGATGTGGTAAAAAGCATGACAGTTTTCCAGCCTATCAGCCGATAAGTGCTATTGTGATGGGACGTGTATTTTATCATTGAGTGGGGTTTTCATATTTGTCTTATTTTGATTTATGGCTGGAGTATTCTTTTGAAGTTTATCTGGCACTGATGAAATTTAATTTTACACCAAAAACAAGGGCCGGCTGTGGAATTGTTGTGGTACACTCACACACCTATTTCTTTTAAAAGCACATCATTAAAAACATCTATTCCACAATTTGCTCTTATCAGCAGCAAATCATCAGGTTTTTACCAAAAAAAATTAACATTAATTTTTAACATTAATTACATTTTTACAAGAAAAATGATGGAAATACCCAATTAAAAATGGGGCTCTGTGTTATATAACAACTACCACGTTTTTATTTTCTTTGAACACTTTCTCTGTCCATTTCTTATCCCGACAAATCAAATCTGTAACCAGAAAGTCTACATATTTTTTATTGGTGGGTGGTTTAGCTCAACTATTTAGCACCTCTTTGTCACAAAGTTGAATGGGGTCTTTTTTGGCTTGCCCTCTTTGAACTCAGTACCACCCACTCACCCCAGTAACTGCACATGTTAATTTGTAAGCTCAGACTCATCAAGGTCCACAAGTACGTAATATTTACACTGATTTTGACCAACAGCTTTTGTCCATATTGAATGCAAACGTTGTGGGATACCCCTATTGTTAACGTGACAAATAGTCTGTGGATGTAGTGTGTACATACATCATCGTCTCCTATCGACACAATGGTGCCTAGAGTCTATGGCACCATAATTGGCTCTAACTAATTCAAATTTGTGTATTGTGATTAATGAAGCACGAGTATTGATCCTTCCAAGTCTTTGGAGCGATGCACACTTTTTTAAAGTTATTTTAGAAGCGGTATGATACTTTGAAGTCAAGCCTCATCATTATTGGAAATTGATTACATATATCTAAGCTATTATGAATACATGTACATACAAAACTGGGTCTGCAGTGACCAAAAATGAGATCTTGCCCAGGACAAAAACCAAACTGTGCAATGTGCCAAATGAAGAAAATATGGCCTTCATAAAAAAACAGATGGTACAAATTACATTGTAATCAGCGCAAGCTGTTCGCGTAATTAACATCAGCGTACATGTGACAAAATTGATTTAATATTACACAATGAGTACTTTTGCAAATAAAATCTGCATAATTTGTATGATTGCAGAAAGCAACACTAATGATCAATTTTTCACACAGGTTGATTTATTGAAAATGTAACAGTTTTGCGAGTCCGACATTTTATTGCAATTCAGTTTGTCACAGTAAATCGTCAGATGTGCTGTGAATTTTCATAGTTGTAGTCTCCTCATTTTGTTGCAAAAGATTGCAACCAAAAATTTGTCTTGTTTCAATTCTTAGTCCTAAATAGTTTTAAAAGTTTTCAAAAAATGAAAAACATTCTATGAATGTTCATACTGTTAGAGTGTGAACTTTGTGTTTCATAAAGTTTGATATATCCTGAGGTGATTATCTGAAACAAATTAAGATGCACTTTCCTCTGCTCAGTTTTAACAAAACTTCCGTGATCGTTATCACTAGTCTGTTAATTAGAATGAGACGGAAGTAATTACATGGATGGGAAGTTGTTTCTCTTACACTTTTTAAAGTGTCTTGTATCAGAAGGAATATGAACAATTACATTTATATAAATGGTGACTTGACATGCACGAATCCAAAAATAAGATAAGGGATAAAATAAGGGGTTGTTTAAATGCCAAGATAGCATCATTCATTCTCCGCCTCTATTGATTGCAATTTTAATTTTTAGTGCAGTTTTTATTTCATTTTTGTCAGCTGATCTTGTAGTAATTAGCAATTTAAAGGTTTATGCCCTATAGTAGAGGTAAGGGATGGGGAGCTTCAAAAGGGGTGAAGGGGAAGTTTTTACAGTGGTTTGAAGAAAGGGGAAGGTTCTTAAGTTGAAGGATTAAAACTGATAAGGAATGGTTAAAAAGTGACAAGAGATGATTCAAGAGTAATAAGAGATGATTCAAGAGTAGTAAGAGATGATGCAAGAGTGATAAGGGAGGATTCAAGAGTGATAAGGGAGGATTCAAGAGTGATAAGGGAGGATTCAAGAGTGATAAGGGAGGATTGAACTTTCCAGAGTGAATAAAGTAGGATTCAAAAGTTATACAAGATGATACATGAGTGGTGAGGGATGATTCAAGACTGATGAGGAATGATTCAAGAGTGATACAAGATTATTCAAGAGTGATGCAGGAGGATTCAAGAGTGATGCAGGAGGATTCCAGAGTGATACAGGATGATTCAATAGTGATACAGGATGAATCAAGAGTGATGAGGGTAAATCGCCCTATTTGTGAAGAAATTAGGCCATAACTGTGTAGGAGTGTTGCTTTGTGTCACCAAATTTGTTCACAGAAATACTGTAGACCTACAGTGTAGATATCACCAACTGAGGGGGTATACATTTTTTGTATTACCGAAAAATATCAGTAAGTTTTGTTGCAAATTATGAAACTTGCATGCATTGTCATAGAATTAAACATACATAATCTTTATGAAATCTTGCATATATACTATCGTTTGCTGAATGAAAAGAGAAAGAGGTTTATGTGCACCTACAGTACAGTATGATCTTCCATGGTTAATATGCTTCAAATTGATGTAATCAAATCACAAAGTTTCTAAGGAGCGAGTCAGGAAAGGTTATGAAAATGTAGGTTTTGAGGTTAACCCAGCTATTGTGGTACCACAAATAATGGTGAATATATAGTTGTTCAGGACCATGCCCACTGGCCTGAGGAATTACAGGTAGGAACAATTTGCTGGGTTTTATTCCCAAAGGGTTGAAGGTGCGAGAGAAATGGGAACATACAGCTGCCATTTAAGACAGACCCTTGATCGGGGTTAACAAGGGCGAAATTGGCAGGAAATTCATCTGATAAATGAAACTTTCAGACAAGTTTCCCTTCCTGTGCATCTCGCCCTTCATTCACTCAGCAGAAAGGCTAATGGAAAGGTTAATAGTGCCCTGTTTGTAGCAGGAGGGAAAAATAGCATGCTGTGTTTAAAGGGGGATAATGTTTGTTTCTTGTTGATTTATTGCTGCATCATTCCTTAATGGCCACAGCCAGTTCATGAAAAGTAAAGTGATTCTATCATTTGTAACATGCTACGGAATATGTGACGACAGTTTGCCTTAAAAATAACAAAGGTTGGATTATGTGCTGTTTTTTTTTTATGGAAATTAATTTCATGAAAACTTATCTCAAAGCATAGTATCCTCATTAAACATTGTCTGTTACATTTTCACTTTGGCTTCACTTGAGGTAAAATTATACTTATTTATTTATTTATGTATACAGTATTTATATCCCCAATTCAGGAGCTTACTTTACTGGGCCCATTACCACTGGTGGTCTCAAGGGGTAACATTGAAAGAAAGCCTAAAAATATTACTTTTTGTTAAGGTTCACTGTATAGTACAGCATGAAAATCATAACTTCAAAGAAATAAATGAAAGGAAATATACAGTTTTCCAAATTTAAATATTTTGGTTGCTTTCTCATTAGTACTTAACCTCTGTATTTGTTGATTTACACAGTTTTTGTCCCACTTTGTTGTAATAAGATTAAGAACCATGTAATATTCATGGTTTCTCAATTTTAAAGGCCTTGAGTGAAAATGAATTTTAGCAAGACACGTTCATATTCATTCATATGTAAGATGTTGCATGCACTGCATGATAACACAACATCGAGTGTCAACACTGTGATGTCGCATGACTATTGATTATTTCTGATTTCTTGTATTTATTCAGTATACAGATGGGCTGGGGCTGGATTACTTAGGTCCTAGACAAGTTGAAGGGGAAAAATGTTTTTGGTACCAGTAATCTGAGTAAAACAAAATCTTTTAAGGGCTTGTGATATATTTTTGGCATAAGTTTTCTGTCAGTGAAGTAATATGTAGGAGACATTAATACTGTACAAGCCCTTCACAGGTTTAGGTTATGTTTCAAATTGATGTGTAAAATAATATCTAGGCCTATGTATGAGATACACTTTCGGTTGGTAGGCAAGAGGAGGTGGTGTTTTTCTTCAGATTTCTTTTGAATTTAAATAAAACATAGGCCCACCCATACTATATTTTAAAACTGCCACATTTTGGCATGAAATTTTTCAAGAATTAAACTCAGTTCCTTCAAATGGCCTATGGACCATAAAATTGCTTTGTTCCAAATGTTGGGTGGGTGAAATTTCTAGCTTAGTGGGAATGGGCATTTGGTACATTGAGCAGGAATCATCCTGAGGTTGTGGCTGCCTTGTTCCAGTTTGTTATACAGAGCTGTGAAGGTGTGAAAGACCTTTTAAGTTTCTGTTAAGTATTTCTCCCTCTGGAGCCAAAAAAGTATGAACAGTTATTTAGAAATAAAATAGGGCACACATATATAATAGCGGCAAGGGCAGCCATGTGCGACTGATGAAGACTAGTCATCGTCGTGGCGAGGAGTGAGGCAGCTTAGGTACAGTACTATGTGACCGACTTGTAAGCATCATATTACCACAGAGAAAATTGAGCTGTTTTATTCTTGCCTTGGAAGTTGTGAACTAGACACTCTAAACAATTAAAAGCTTCTTAGTTGATAGGTAATTACGCTACTAGCAGTTACTGCCAAATGGTTGTCATGGGAATTCATTTTGCAGACAAAAGATCTGTTTGATTGGTTTTAAGTTTGAAAGATGACTTTCTAAATATTACAGGAATTCGCCCAATAGTGTACATTTAATGAAGAGATCTATATCATCAACCAGAGACCTTTGGTTAAATGTTCCTCCGCGAGTGCATGTTGCAATCCTCTTCACCTCTGTAAGGATAATTCATGAAAGGATCCACAAAACTACATGATAAAGAAGGAACTTTGACATTCTTGCTAGCAAACTACCTGTACATTGAAGCAACCAGAGATTGAAGTTAGCAGTCAAATGTTGGCTTGTGCGACTCAAAAGTCGACCACGCAAACCCCCAGCCATCTAAGGAATAATAACTGTAATGCAAAGCTGGGCCAGTTATTGTGTTAATTTGCTATCATTGACAGCTGCTAGGAGATGCTTTGTTTACATTATGCACCTAATATTGTAACTTTATGGCTGAATTTGGTGGGCTGCTAGCTTCAACCTATAGCAATTTCAATATTCACACCTGAAGTTCCTGCATATGCAAGCATTGCAGTTAATTAACCCTTGTGGGATATGACCCCCCCTCCCAGTTGGAAACCAGGACCATGAACCAAAGGATCTGCAGATTGTCCATGCATCTAATATGACATCTGTCATACAGTCAATCAATACTTACAGATGTTTTTGATCTCATTCCAACCACCCTAAATCATATATACCAACCAGATGCTCCCAGATGGAAAGTAGAACTACTGGTGGACCTCACACTTCTCCCCGGTGATAAATGAGCCCATTAATGATTGAGAAGTGACACCTCTCTATAGGACTACTTTTTTTAAGCAAAATATTGTAACATTTGGGAAGTAGGCCTGGTCAAAACGTGTCAATTTACTTCCCTTGCACATGCTTTAATTCTGATGGGACTTTAAAGCTGGTAACAGAAACTGTCCAATTGATTCTTTTGCCCATAAATCGTTCTGCCTGGCCCTTCACCTGTCTCCTTGTAAATGGATTTAGGGGCCATCTGAGACCTGGCACTATGTAAAAAGAAGTTGCAAGCTTCTTTTGATTAAATGGAACTTGGTCTCAATGGTAACAATGAACCTAACACCTATACAGTTTCCAAGGCAGAAAATGGACTAAGTGGTCCCTGACCTTTGTCAACTTTGCAAGTCCCCTAGTACCCACAGGAACAAGAATGACAGGAAAATAGCTTGTTATAGCAGAGAGTAGGATGGTATTGCCAATGGGTGGTTTATATCAAAATTCTGGCAATGTCACATTTAGGACAAGAGAATGTTCATTATTTTTTTGTGTGTGGCATAAGCTTGGCTAAAATTGGGAGCAGTTTAGATATTAAAGGTAGGTGTAAACATATTATACAACCACAATTAATAATTTTATAGTATTAAAAGGCAAACTAGTATACATTCAGACATAGCTTTCAATATTAATAATAAACTGTTATTATGAATAAACCCTTTATTAAAGTAATTAGGTAGAACTTGTCAACAAGTTCAAGTTTTTTGCCTCAAATTCTTTAATACTTGGATCACTGAATCACTTTTGTTAGTTTTGAGTCTCCTCTTTCTCTCATATTTTTTCTTGTTTAAATGACAGGCATTAAAGCAGGGTTGGCTATTTCCCGGGAAATACTAGTATTTCCCGCCCGGGCGGGAATTAGCGGGAAATACCGGGAAATACTGGGAAATACTGGGAAATACCGGGAAATACCGGGAGATATTATGAACCACATAAATTAAGCTATACTCGAGAGGTCCCAAAAAATTGGACAGGTTGCAAATAGTGCCTCCTATCTGGTGAGAATCAGAATTTACTCCCAGACCATTACAGAAATGTTAGAAAATGATAATACTTTATATTTTTGTAATATTTCCAAAAATTTGCCATTCAATATGAAATTGATGTCAACATGATAGCTGGGGCAGTTTGATCTGGAATTAGCTGTTATACTAAGTTACTGGACCCCTACCATATATTCCCATGCTATGAAAACCAAACTTCTTACAGTGGAGTATTATACTGTACATTTGATTTCTAATGAAAAGCATTGAATTAGGGCCCACCAAATGGTCATCGACCCCTTGGCCAGTTCCATAGACTGTACACAAATGATAGTGGCATTCAGTGCTTCTCAGTTTCCTGTAGTTTCATGCACCAGTGCCTTAATCCTCCTAAGTAGAATAGCTACCACCTGAGAGTAGGCTGAAGACACCAACAATCAATAGTTCCATTGTGTTTGCAACAGCAGAAGTCACACTTGTATATTTCTTGTTTATAAACATTAGTGACTGGCAACTGCACTAGTCTATTAGGTATATATTGTGTGTTTTGAGTCACTACACTATGGACCTTCAGTGAGATTCTTCAAGAAGCTTGCCTCCATTCAACCACCTGAAATCTGAATGTAAGTACAGGAAATAAATGCATCCATCTTTTTTCGAAGTTATTTGTCATAATTTAGTTTATAAGTGGTTGTCTGCTCACATCTATATGGCATACTGTAGGTTGGATAGTACTCCACGCCAGACACCAGTAGCTACAGTTTCCCAGATGCTTTTCCTTAGACTTGTAGCAAATGTATGACAGTATAGTTTTGTATTTTTGAATAGTTTAGTTCCAGAGAATGGGCCTTCATTATGATATTGTAGATAGGGCCTGTGAGTCACAAGTAACATCTCTTTTCTTTTATTTCACTTTTATATTGTTTAAGGCTGTTATTACTTCAAATAAAATAATGAAAATCAACTTGCAGTTTTCATTTTAATAATATTTCCCACTATTGCCCACTTGTGGATAATATTTCCCGGACGGGAATTCCCGGGAAATACCGCCCCGGTATTTCCCGGCCAACCCTGGTTATTTTGCAGCCTGCCATGCTATAAATGATAGCAAATAATTGAATTGTGTTGTTTTCTAGTATTTTTTAGAATGCACATGGCATGCAATTGACGTTGACTTCAGTGAATCCCCAACAGGGATACAGCAGGTTAAGCAAACATTACGCAGTATAACAAATTTATTGTTTTAGGAATTAAGCATGCATGTAAAAATGCTTCTTAGGGCACTGGACACCACTAATGACTGAACGATCATAAGTTGGAGAAAATTTCAGAAAATTTTGGCCAAGGGAATTACACAAAAAACGGTTGAATGACACATAAAACCGGGAGGGCATGAGAGTAGCTAAAAAAAAGGAAACCCTGGATACTTGTGGGGGGTGCTGTGTTATATTTATATATATTATATTATATAGCCTAGATTTCTGTGCTCTTGTTTGTAGTTTGAAAGTCCATGTGTGACTACTGTAACTTTTTCAGTGCTAAAAGATGTAGCTACACTGGTTGAAGACGTAATGTACATAGAGGAGGAGGTAGAGAGAGCAAGATGGAGGAACCTGTTATGGAGCTAGAGATTAAACAGGAGGAGGAGGGGGACAATCTGATCACAGAAGGTAAGGGTTTATTCATAAATTTGTCTTGCTTTCTAAATTGTAAACATATACGTTATATCTAGGGAAGAAGCAAGCCCCATGATCTGATAGACAGTTGAACAGATCAAGCTTTCAAAGCTCTGTAATCTATATTCACTAATTAGCTAATACATACATCAGTAAAATAAATATAAAACAAATTAATCTAATACTTTATATATCTTATATCTTGGCCTGAATCAACTCAAAGTTGACTAAAAATGTGAATTTCAAGAGAAAAATACAAGTTGGGGAAATTTTATTTTCGGCAACCAGATTTCCAAGCAGACATGTCGCCATTTGGAAATAATTAACAATTTCTTAAAATCTGAACAGTGTGACATAACAATGTTACGGTTAGGCCTAACGTTAATTAATACTGGGATATATAGCAGATGGGCTACTGTAGGCCCATGGAACTAATAAACCTAATATTAGGCTATATGGCTTGAAGTTAATTGCTATGGAAATTATAAACATGTTTATATTTTATTACCGTTTTCTGCTCTGTTTACCAATCCCTAATGAGATAAAACAGATTTAACTAGTATTGATTTAAATGTTAAACAATTAAAGTTTGACCGCAAATAGTCTGCAAACCGTAACAGGAGACTCCCCCTTGGACATTTCCCACCCGGACATTCTCCTGGATAATTGAGTTTTATTGGGGGTGGGGTTCGGGTCAGGTGGGAGGGATGGAGGAAAGAGGGGGTAATGTCAAGGGGATTCTCCAGGCGGAGAATTGTCCTGGGGGGAGATGTCCTAGAAACTTGTAAACAACATTTTTATAACCATTGTTGTAAGTTTTGGAATGTGCAAAGTTGTCAGAAGAACTCTATATTAATATCATTGTCATATACCCCTAAGCAAGGAACCATATAGTTCCCCTGGGCTCTTGTTTCACATGTGTTTTCATTTTGCCATAGGGGATATAAGCATCACAATTGATGTACAAGACCTTGTGATACCAAGCAGTGATGACTGTGCATATAATGAAGACACCATCAACAATAGAGGTAAGGATCGCTTGTCTGGATAATATGTTACCATGTGACTAGCATGACTATCATGAAATACAAATGATGTTGGATCATACATTACCTTCTGCTTATGTTTTTAGAGATTGTCATCAAAAGTGAGCCAAGAGACCCCGCTATGATTTATACTGCCGGGATCGAAACATCCGATGATAACATTGAATTTGATACCACAGGTAAGAACATCCAAGCAACTAGGCAGGACTTAGCAACTAGGCAGGTCTTAAACAGCAGATCAACATTGCCCTAGGCAGGCTACCTAAATGATGGGGATGAGAGAAATCTATGGTAGATGGTGATGGATTATCTTAATGATTAATGCCACTACTGAACTGAAAAATAATAATTTGCTAAATTTGCAAACCAGCACTCTGGTTGAGCTCAGCCTACAGAAATAGGCCTAGACCTTATCACAAATAGGAAAAGGGCACTTTCATATTTGCATTCTGGGAAAGATTTTCCGAACACTGTCCGTCCCATCGATCTTATCGTAGCCAGGCAATGTAAAACATTCCTCAATCAGCTGATATTAGAATGTTTACCAACCACTATGGATCAAAGAAAAGCTCCAACTTTTCTCAGTCAGTCCAAAAAAAACTTACAATTGTCTTGAGAAAGTAACCAAACGTAACAGAAGACAGTAAATTTACACCATATATTATATTTTTGTCATTTGTGTATAGGGCCACACCATACAATTCAGAATATTCCTTCCCAAGATGCTTTGCAGTCTCCTATTTGCGATAAGGTCTATAGAACACATGTTCTAGTTCTGTGGCTCAGCCTCAGTTGTTGAATATACCTTCTGCATTTTAATGCAACTATTCCAATTTCCACCATTTTAAAAACAAGGATTTTATTTTGATGCATGACTGTGTAGCTAGCTGTGTGACTGCACCAAAGTTTGGACGGCAACTCCATAATTTAGCATACTACCACTGAGAATCACTCTAGGACAGTTACATAATTTTGGAGGTACATTTCAGACAATTTTGGGATATGTAAACGTTGCTCAGTTCAAGGTGATAAATTAGAAAATGTTTTTTGTTGAACACAGTAGGCCTATGTCACCTGGGGACACATAATACCCCATATAAAAATAATGGATATTTGCTATTTTTGCATATAATAATGGATATTTGCTGAATCTTATCCTTGGTAGACATGTTACCCATATTGAGTAGATGATCCCTATTGATTTTGAAAGAGTTCAAAGGTCATATGAGGTCAACAGCAGTCAAACACTGAAAACTTTGTAACCAGGCTAACTCAATAGGGATAACATGGATGGAACCTATAGTTGGTATGAAGGTCACCAATATTGAGTAGATCAAACCTATTAATTGTAAGAGAGGTCAAAGGTCATTTGAGGTCAACACGGCCCAATTTCTGAAAACCTTGTAATCAGCTGAATATATGGATGAAACATATAGTTGGTATGTAGATTACACATATTGAGTTGATGAACCCTATTGATTTCATAGGAAGTCAAAGTTCATTTGAGGTCAACACAGGTCAATTGCTAAAAAAAACAATCTATAGGGGAAACGTGGATGAAACTCATAGTTGGTATGTAGGTCACTTGTATCATTATTGGACATAGCTTTCTCACAGTATGGAAATCTTGACAGGAAGGAGTTAAATGTTTTTTAATGATCAGAATTTAAATTTGAGACCAGCAAGGAATCAAAAACCTCTTGGTTTTCTTGTCTTTCAGGGATCCTCTTTCCATTTAAGAGAGAGCCGGAAGAGGACGATAACAGATGGATAAAGGAAGAAGCGTCTGGAGGTAAGGGTTGTAGGACAGCAGTACATCAGTAGATCTCCAGGATAAAATGTGAATGGGTCAGGGGAACATTTTGAAATGGCCATGTGATCCCAGGTCACCAAAGGTCAATTAATTGTAACAAACTAGTATGGTCCTGATAACTTGAGAACGAATCCTCTCATCGATCCGCTTATGGGTGAATTATGTCCGTAGTTTGACCTCCGGTGACCTTTTGGCCTTTTTCATATTTTTACATTTTCTACACCATATTCGGATCTCAAAGGCACCTTCCGATCATAATTGTCAATGGGTTGATCCCTGTGTTATACGAGGTCAAAGTTGTTGTGTTTTTTTCTTCTTAAGCACAGTTAGGATGGTCATACAGACTTGTTGTGTTGTTTTTTTGGAATTAGGAGGTCAAACTACATCTGACCCCATGGTGAAAAGGTCAAATCAGAAAGAATTCAGGGAGAAACCAAAAAAAAAAAAAGTTGTCAATTTTTATATACGATAAAGCTCAGCAAGCTCTATAGAAAAAAAATCATTTCCTACTTAAATCCGATTTTCTTTGTTTTGGTGACATCAGTGAGGAATGGTGTAAGTTGCTATGGTATTGTAAGGGGCATGGCTACAAGTCGTTTCACTGGCAAAAATTGTAAACACGGTAAGTGGAAGAGCAAAGGGTATACTGTTCTCACACTTGGTTGGGTGATTACACATGGTGAGTAGATGATCCATATTGTTTTTGGTGCAGAACTAATTATTATTCATGAGTGGGCGGGGCATAGAAGCAAATTCTTCAAATGCCATTATCTCAACAACCATAGGTCTAAATTTCCTCAAACTTGTTTTGGTGACATCAGTGAATAGTGGAGTAAGTTTCTATGGAATTGTTTTGTTGGTCCTCATTAACATTCATAAGGGGTGGGGCTACAAGTTTGTCTGACACATTCTTATAAACATTCTTACCCTGGTTGGGTGTTTGCCCATGGTGATTAGATGGTCCCTATTGGTTTTGGTGCAGATCTAATTAATATTTATGAGTGGGTGGGGCATAGAAGCAAATTCTTAAAATGCCAATATCTCGACAACTGTAGGTCTGATTTTGCTCAAACTTGTTTTGGTGACATCAGTGGAGTAAGTTGCTATGGTATTGTTTTGTTGGTACTCATTAATATTCAGAAGGGGCGGGGCTACAAGTCGTTTCACTGAAATATTCTTATAAACATGGTACGTGGAAGAAAGTTGTATTGTCCTTATACTTGGGTGGGTGGTTGTCCCTGGTGAGTAGTTGGTCCCTGTTGTTTTTGGTGTTTAACTCATTAATATTCATGAGTGGGCAGGGCTTAACAGCAAATTCTTCAAATGTACATATAGCCTGACAACTGTATGTCCGATCCTCTTTACACTTGCTTTGGTGACGTCAGTGAGGAGTGAGGCAAGTAGCTTTGTCATTACGTTATCACACCTGAATAATATTCATGAGGGGCTGGGCTTGGAAGCAAATTCTTCAAAGGGCAGTATCTTGAAAATTGTATGTTCAATTCTCTTTAAACTTGCTTTGGTGAGGTGACATCAGTGAGGTTTTTTTATACCTTATCACACCCCATTAATATTCATAAGAGGGCGGGCGAAATGTAGTTTGTGATAGCCCATCACCTCCATCTTTTAAAAATACAATTGTGCAACCACTTTTTGAATTGAATGTCATTGTCTTCTTTTGGTAACGACTAATGAACCATAAGTTAGGCAAATACCACCCCTTGCGATGCTAGTCTATTTCGATTTTAGCCGATCACTACCATTGCCTAGCTAGAACATGCTTGTTGCATTAAAACATTGAAACCTATTATTGCACAAGTCATCCAGCAAATTGAATATTATCCATATGTAAGTCAGAACGAATGTTGATATTGTTTCTTAAAAATGCATTCAGGTAAATCCAAAACATCAATTTGTTAAATCAGAAATTTGTAAAACTCTTTCCCACATTCACATTGTTGCATCACTCACTATATGCAGATACACTGTACAGTCCTAACTCCTAACATTACATGTGCTGTATGCTCATGAATACATCTCTATTTAAATCCTGTTCAATATTCTCTAAAAAAGGCCATCGTACATTCAATTTAACAAAAAAAAATTAGAGTATGATCTTTCTGATTGTGACATTATTTTGCAGTTTTTTCAAGCAATGTTATTATTATCAGTAAAAAAAACATTCAATGTTCAAACTAAAATAAAAAAGTATTAAAGTGGTAGGCTACAAAATTTGGGCATCTAACATTAGGCCTACTAGCAGTAAAGCAGAAGTTCCAATGACAAATTGTTTCAAAACTATTTTAAACTATCTGATGTCTAAATGTAACTAAATCACCAAACACCAAATTTATGTAAATTTAAAAAGGATCACTGTTTGGATGGCATTATTTATATATATGATTTCAGTACAGTTAGGAAGCTACGTGTGTCATAAATCAAATTTAAGGAACAGATAATACTTTCTGATTGAAAAAAATGATCACACAACAAAATAATGAAAGTTAAACACAACATTTAGTTACCTTTTCCTTTATTCAGTATTTTGTTTCAAATATAAGCAAATTATTTCAATTTACATTATTGTGTTAAACACATTTATTTGAACGTCGTCTGCCGTGGCTGCTCTGAAATAAGCAAACTTGCACTCGTAAACAAATATGATGTGGAGCGTTGTTCACCCGTTCTAGGGCTTAAGTTTTTAGCTCACCTCAGCCATGTGGCTGGGTGAGCTATTGCGATCATGCATGTCTATGTATGTATGTATCTATCTATCTATCTATCTGTCTGTTCACAATTGATTCAAATTGCTACTCCTCCCACACCCTTTGATGGATAATGATGAAACT
>JAODFY010247052.1:0-15866 GCA_027580055.1 Paracaudina chilensis | reverse complement strand
TTCATCCAAACACAGCACCATGATATGATACTGTGTAAATACGGTATGTGATAATCGAAGATGAAATTGATTAATCAATTTCTGATCAACATTCATCCAAACACAGCACCATGATATGATACTGTGTAAATACGGTATGTGATAATCGAAGATGAAATTGATTAATCAGTTTCTGATCAACATTCATTCAAAAACAGCAGCATGATATGATACTGTGTAAATATGTTGATAATCGAAGATGGAATTGATTAATCAGTTTCTGATCAACATTCATTCAAATACAGCAGCATGACATTTTAATGTTCAACCGTATATGTTCAACCGAATGAGGCCAATTTCGTCCCAGGACGAATGAGGCCAATTTGTAAAATATCGCTAATATAAATGTTCAATAAAAATTGATAAAATTTCTTATATCTAGGAAATCTATGGAAATTGGTCGCTTCGTCCTGGGGAAATTACGCATCCATGTCGCAGTTGTCTAGTGGTGTACACATTGAATGCCAAGATCCCCGTCCCGTGCATGAAGGCACTTTGCAAAAGTGGCCCTTATAACCCCCCCCCCCCTTTTTTTCACCATCTCACATACAAAATTTGTATTTGGTCACTTTTGGAGAGAAAGTTCCTGCACTCAACCGTGGCCATTGGTGGCGCAAACCGAACAATGTTGCAAATTTGGTGGCACTGCATTTGCTTTAATTTTCTTAAAGCAAATGCCACCATGCGCGGCGCCTTCATGATGCAAATGGCACATGTAAAATACAGACAAGGATTAACGTGGCAAAGACACCACTGCACTGACACCAGACTTACACAGAATGTATTGTCATTGACAAGGGCAAACAGGGGCAAACTGGGCAGCAAAAAATTGTATTGGGGCAAATTCCTCACACGCGCACCACTGGCTCTAATTAGGCTGTATTGTCAATGGCTCATGTAATAAACAGTCGCCTCCACATTTCATTCCCAAGCTTACTCAGGAAGCCCCCTAGAAATAGCCGCATACACCATATTCTGTTAACACCTCACGGGCGCCATGATCGTGCATTGCGTTAAAAGAATATCTGCAGCTTTTCTAATTAGGTAGTCTATCATCTTGTCTTCGGCTTATGCATTAAGATATAGTAGTCTTACCCCCTCGTAAGAGAATTTCACCCGCGTCTGTATATCGCTACGGATGAGCGATTTCGTCATATTCACGTTACATGTTTACGCTTCCTGTAATTACGGGTCTGCATAAATATTAGGCACTTATAAATCCGTCACCGCGGCGGCGTCACGACCAATCAATAACCGTTTAAAAAAAATCGCCGCGCTATCTAGGCCCCGCCCACAAGAGGCAACGCAGCAAATCAGATGACCTTCTTCGATGTCGAGAAGGAGCATTCCTGAAATTGATTCCTCTCTTCGGTCACCGCTCCACCTGTGGTTTCGCTCCGTTCGACGACGAAATAGTTTCGTTCCATGATTTAAAGTGCGCATGCTCATAACGAAATAAATGTCAATACAAACACCACAAATCCCTTTACCGTAATCGTTACGTAATTTATAACAACAAAAATCTGATACAAATGTCTGCAGTTTAGTTATAATAAGAATGTAAAAAAAAACTCCCCTAAGTAGTCAATATTTCTGCACTTAAAGGGGATGTCAGGTTTTATTTTGGGGACTAAAAATTACCAGAAAAAAACATGCCAAATTATACTACTTAAAATTGCTATCCGGAAATTACGTTCGTTTCGTTCACATAACATAACGTTCGCTTATCTCATTTACTGCTTTCAAAAGGCCCAATGTATTAGGTATAGTGTATTAGTGAAAATTAACGATTGATGCTTGACGCCAAACAAAACCCGTAAAACACCTGTTTCAATTATTCTCAATGACCAGTGTTATACGATTGACAAAATGAATAGAATATGGTTGTGAAAACCCTGAGAGTAGACCTAATTTTATGACTTTATTGCCACACACACGCGTTTTTGTGACGTAATGATTGGCCACCTATCTAAACTACATTGCTATTGATGTATATGTATATTTATAGAGTTGAGAATTTAAAAAAAAAAAAGTTCATATCAAAGAAACAACAATGGGAAATATTTATAAAGAAATACAAACGGACTCCTAGTAGCAGTGATGTGTTATTATTTTATAGACTTACTTCAAATCATTTTCGAATAGTAAAAAATTGGCAGCCTGTGTAATTATATAATTTGTCTATTCCAAGGCAAATCCACCAATCACGAATTTCATGGGGAGGAGGTCTGTGAAATTCACTTTGGGGCCAGAATTGTATACCTTTAAATCTCAAGGACGGAGCTAGATGGATTCTCTTTTTTTATACTTTCCTATTAAATTCTATTATTTCGTTCATATAAACTATAATGTTCAACTCCTTATATAAATTACTGTTAATTAAACGGACATTATACAACTGCAGAAAAACTCTTATCCGGTGAACACAAAAATGCAACTTGGGATGAGGACGGCTGAAACCATCCTCATTGGTTCTGGATCACTATGCCCTGTTTTGGAACTTTCCCCTCCCACCAGCCACAAGTTAATTCCCTACATCACATAAACATGTATACGCCATCTTCATCACTTAGCGGTTTGGCAAATAAAGTGTTTGCACAATCCCGATAGGCCTATTTTGAAGTCAACGGATCCTTGTAAAGACAAATTAAGGAGGACATTATACAGTAAGTGTGTCATGTTCTTACTCGGTTCCAATAGATCGGTCCGTCATTACCGCCCACAAATGCATACCGAAGGGCGGACCCTCCTAATGAACAACACCCACATCAACACACTGCAGCCCAGCCCCGCCCACAAACAACACGAACAGCACTGTACCCAAACTGTCGTTACGCACTGAATTCCTGAAATGTGTTACCCACAACTTATAGGCTGAGCGTGTTATAACGAGGGAACAAAGCACATGGGAGACAATAATAGCAGCGCATCCCTGGTCTCACTGAGGGGGCCTGACCCCGAATTAGGAAGGGAAACATCACGGCTACACGCTATCTTTAGCGTTGACTCATTGTTTGTTTATGTGTAATATTTGCACTATACGGAGTTCAGCGTTCCTTCACCTAATTTCGGCTAAGCCCATGCAGTTCATTTTGCGTGCACTGCATGTACACTGCGACATCGATCTCTTTTCAACGGTATAGGGACGAAACATAACATAATATCAGCAAAATTACGGATTGAAACTTATTTAAAATAATTAGGATTAATACCCCCCTAAAAGAGTGAGGGAACATGCCCCTCTGCCACCCACCCTACCCCCTGCTTTTTGCACGTTGCGTTATTTGGACACATTTTGCGGAGCGGTCTTCCGATGCGTGTTAGGCCCGTGATCCTCCAACACCCAAATGTTCTTTTCATGGATTAGTCCATTGAAAATGAAACTTTTTTTTCTATTAAGAGGAGGAAAAAACTACATTCAAGGTGAAAGCCCCATTTCAATAGCATTGTCTGTTTGGTACTATTGTGCCACCCTCTCTAAACTAAAAAATAATTATTCCCTGCCTACTATGTGGTGCACCTGTGCTATACGCCCTGCGTTTTGGTCAGCACGGAGTTCATGCGTCTCGTTCATTCCAGATTTAAATTAAATTACTTTAATGTCCGCCCCTGCAATTTAGCCATGAAATCTATGTCCATCTTTAGTAGACAGGTAAATCGTGCAAATAAAATTGCAAATTGCTTTGATGTCAACTTAATGGTGCTATATCACCATGTAGTAAGCAAATAAACCATTTTCAGCTGACTATATATCTACCACCAGGAATCACATCCTATAGGGTGTCCCAGTTATTTTCACGCCCCAGGCAAGTATAATAATATCCAATATGGATTCGGATTTTTTTTTTTAATGAACTGAAAAACCTGTAAGTTTTGCCATACTGGCAAAACATTTTCCTTAATTTTCCTTAATAATATAGCTCTGTTAATCGAATTTACCCTATCATTAATCAACAACTATACTAACCACCGCTTCGCAGAGTCCTGGGACATATAATATATCATTAAACGCGTTTCGATTGGTATACCATATTATAACCAGTATACATATAGCGGACATATTCACATGCACATACAATTTCAAGGGTTAGATTTTGTCATGTCATGTCGATTAAGATTGCTAAGAATGCAGTGGGAAATATCTAGTCATTTCTAGATAACGATGAAAAACGTACAAAATCCGCCTTTTCGGGCTCATTTCCAGAAACGACAAGACACTTCCAGAGATGTTTAATTTAAGGGCACTTCGGGAGTTTGAGCGGCGGAATGTAACTTTTCTTTCTTAGTGTGGTGAAGGCATTCAGTCCACAGTTAAACAAATGTATGGTTCTGATGGGTTATGAAGGTTTTCTGGTGGGTTATGTAGGGTTATGTTGGGTTGTGTAGGGTTGTGTAGGGTTCCGCAGGGTTTTGTATGGTTCTGTTGGGTTTTGGTATCGTTCTGTAGGGTTCTGTTGGGTTCTGTTGGGTTCTGTAGGGTTCTGTTGGGTTTTGTAGGGTTCTGTTGGGTTATGTGGGGTTTTGTAGGTTTCTGTGTGGTTCTATAAGGTTATGTTGGGTTGTGTATAGCTCTGCATGGTTTTATATGGTTATGTTGGGTTTTGTATGGTTCTGTAGAGTTCTGTTGGGTTGTGTATGGTTCTGCAGGGTTTTGTATGGTTCTGTTGGGTTTTGTAGGGTTCTGTAGGGATTTATGTGGTTCTGTATATGGGTTTGTGGTGTTTTGTAGGGTGGTGTATGGTTCTATAGAGTTCTATAGGCTTTTGTAGGGTTCTGTACTCATTTTGTCAATCGTTACTTCCATTAGCAAGCCTGTGATATACGCTCAAAAGACATTCTATACCGGTACGCGATTTGGTCGGCGACAAAATACTAGCTTAAACTGGTATTTTCTTACGTTTTCGTGGTAGCTAGAATAATTTGGCGTTGTTTGCTGGGTTTAGTTTCGATCTCTGAGAGTAGCCTACCTTTAACATATCAGTACCGTATATTACAGCATGTATACAACGTAACACGAATTTGCTATCACCATGCATTATACATCATATAAAGCCTAAGTCACGCGTTATAAACAACATTGAACTTACCACAATTTTCGTTGCGTACCATTCCAAAAAGTGATTGCACTTTTTTCTTTTTTTTCGCTGGTAGTCTGTTTACTGTGTAGGAGGCAAATGGCGTATTATAACTGTTAATTACATATGCCTTATAGCATATACAAGGTACAATTAGTTGTCATGAACGGCCTTCAACAGAGGATACAAGAACAGTTTTGACATTGATGAATATTATTTGGCAAACCCAGTGAGATGGAAAACATAATGAGGCATTTTGTAATTTTCCCATTCGTATGGAACATCCACATGGCTGAGTTTCTATACACAAGCCGCTTATCGTTGGCCTATCAGACCGTAACGTAGGCCGACCAATCAGCGAGTAGCTCACGCGGAGGTTTGGATGGCGCATGCGCACAGTGGCATCTACTGACTGTAAATTGTCGTAGAAGTCCATGTATGTTCCGTGTGATATCTATCAAGCACGCGTGGGAGTCCCGGGCGGACGGTTTGAACCAAACTATTCGTTTTAAATTGAACTTCTAGCGGGTTGGAGTTTTTTAATTTAATCTTGTCGTCACGTGGGAGGCTGGTGGTAAACAATACGGTTCAACCGGTACAACGACGTCGAAGAATGGCCTGGGCGATGCTTTACACGATAGCGTAAATCACGGGGAAATATATTGCCCGTACTTAAATTCCGTAAATTGTTATATTGCCGTACGATGGTGACAAACGCTCGGTAAGAGGACAATAAAATCCGGAGCCAGTTTTTCCACACACCAGCGGCATGCGGAACGAGTTGTGAAGTTATTATCGCCAGTGAGCCAGATCGATAAACGATATAGACAGTAATGCAATATAAAGCCTTAATTATTTAACGTTGTATGTGTAACAGAGAGGCTCACACGCGTCGCGAGTTCCATGTGATACGTGTGTGTCAAAGACTGTTGCTTCTCCGTTTGTGTACAGTGCAAAGTACACGTGAGGTCCGCCGCTGCGTCTTGCTGAACATGCTCTGTGTACACGCGCCCCATAAAACGAAACAGACTTGGAAATACTGAATCAGTTTACGTGGTGCGGTTGACTTTGCACCATCGCCGTTTAATCGTATATAGCCCGACTGATTGGTAATACTCTACTTTTTGACTTTCATTTGGAGAACATTTTCGCAAACGGTTGATTAGTTTCGTTCGTATACACGAATTAAAGAGTTTCGTGGGAGGAATTACAAGGGATCTTACTTTGGATAGTTTTATTTGGTATAATTTCGGAAAGTTTTTTCTTGTAAATCCAGCAATCATACGTCCCTTTGGGAGTTCTCCACATTGGAATAGCGATAACGCTGTTGAACGTTCAGACAAGTTGGCTGGTTAATTTATCTTCATTTACATTTTCGGAACCGTCCCAAACCCCTGGGCTGGACGTGAAATAAAACTAAAATAGTTACGTTGGCGGTCAAGAAAAGTTTCTTTTGTAACACGCGTAATTCCCAGTGCTCAGGAGAGTATTTTGTGCTCCTTTTCGTGACTAGATGAGATCATTTTGCAGGTGCGTGCTCATTATTCGCCACCTAACCTCGTCAATGAGGAATCTTGAATCACTGGCAGTTTTAGCTGTTCATATACATCTCACTAACACTTCTGTTGATGGTCATTAATACCATCGGACACCTCGACCAGCAAATTCTTATAGGCATAGTTTGTATCCATACAGTATTGCCATATATATGTATAATAAAACAGATTGCTGACAAGATCGGTCGTATTTAGCCAGTGATACTCCATGATACGCCAGCATTTTACTTGGATAACCAATTCCGATAGCCTCACGTTATACGATGTAATAATTTTACTCGCACATGGTTTGAAGACGGCCTTTTTTATGGAATTGTGCATGCTTAATTAGATGAAGGAATGGTTTTAACTAAGTGGATAGTCTAGACATCGCAAAAAAGCCCTGTCTCTATTACGAAAAGGAAACTAAAAAACTCATTTTACTGCACGGCCAAGCAGGTGACGACGCGATATTTCTTCTTTTTTACGTTACGCACCGTCGCTATAAATTAAACGCTTCAGAGGGGTTTAATGACGGTTGAACTATTCGAGGCGAGAACCTCCGTCTCCGCTATCCTCTGAGTCACCTTTTTCTGTCTCTCCCTCGTTCTCTTTTGGGTAAATGTGCATCTATTATTTATACCATCTATGCTTAAGTGATCCTTTACGGTGATTCGCTATTTCTTTAAAAAAAAAAAAAAAAAAACGGAAATTTGACGCGGTGAGTGATATATGGGGAATTTGTGACAGTCGCAGGTATATCATATCTCAATCGTGTATCGATTGGGGATCTTTCCGAGGTGCAGAAGATTCTAACGCCAACAAGGGAAGAATGGAGCTTCTCAGGACACCGGTGAAATCGGCAATCGAGATTTGGAAGTCTTTATTAGTCTACGGGTTCTTATTTACGGGATATTCGTTGGCGGAGGAGTGCGGCGAGATCGCCCGGCATGGCAGTATTTCCGTCGTACAGGCATTCGTCTCGTCGAAAATCGGCATGCACATCGAGTGCGATGACCTCCGATATAACCGTACTAGCACATGTTCCAATCGCTGCAACGACGCCATCGAGAGTTTGCTGGCGAACAACGGCGGCACGGCGGGTAGGATATTTTTCACATGCGAGTGCTCCGACGGCAGCGCCGTCTATTCGCTAGAGGAGTGCGAAATTGACCGGGATAGGTTAGTCGTCTGCCCGGCGTTGTATTTTCTGTCGGAGAGCGAGCAGACCACGACGATGGAACCACCGCTCGATACATCCAAATCGTCGTCAACTAAAGCGGCGCCCTCCACGAAACCCATCATTCCGCCCGGCGAGGATTGTCGCAAAGTGCGCTTGAACTGCCAGGGAGGGCTGGCATGCGCGCAGACGTTCGACTACGTAACGGACAAGTGCCTGAATGATTTTTCCACGGACGACAAGTGCAGCGAGGATTGCAAAAGAGCGATAGATTACTCGAAGAAGCATCCTTCCTCGGCGGAACTGTGGGGCTGCGCGTGCGATCCCGACAGTGAAGAGATCTCTTGGTGTCGGATGTATGGCCGTAACGGGCTCGAGAAGACTTGTGAGGCGGTCAAGTATAAAAAGCTGGACCCGACAACTGCCAAGAAGGAAGAGCAGACGTCAGATCCAGGTGACTGTGGCCCTGTTCAAATGGTCAGTGTTCTAGTCAGTGTATTCATTCCTTTGGCGGTCTACTTAATACAGCCTTGAGGGAAAAAAATAACTAAGAAGAAACGGTTTAGTTATTATATACCAGCTCTATCGGTTATTCAAATTGATATCGGCAAATTCAATTTGTACACAATAAAACTACAGTATTTGTATGGCGCCCTCTATTGTATTCTGCACTTGCTTAATTAATTAAAACATTATCACCTTAAGAAGAAACATTTAGTTATTATATTCCAGAGCTATATTATTAAACATAATATCGGCAAATTTAATATTAAACACAAATAATGCACACATAGTATTTGCATGGCGCCCTCTATTTGTATTTGCAACTTGCAAAAACAAATCACTTGAAATTAAACGGTTTGTTATTGTATACCAAGACTGTTAATAAAATTAATATTGGTAAATTTAATATTTACACAAATAACAAAACTACCTTATTTACATGGTGTACTCTATTCTGTATTGGTAGCTTTACGCGTCTTTAGCGGTATACCACTTGGGTATCAGTGTGTATGCGGGTTAGGTGTTTGCACCGCGTACCCGACCGACGATGCTATAAACTGCCCGGTTCCGAATTTGCTACCCGGATCCAAAACATCACGTAGCCTAGGCATGGGATACACCTAACGTTAAGCCCTAAAACAAGTGGACCAATGTAAATGCTTTACCTTATGATTTACACCCAAATATCGGAAAATCACGAAATTTACACCTTACATCAACTTTATGGAAACAAAAAATAGCCTAACGTTAGCCTAAGTCACAGCGGGTATTGTTTGTCCCAGGTACCCGAGTCCGATTTTGCTACCCGGTGCAGACACTACTGCGGGTAATCTGTATTTGATCCGATTAGTAGGCCTAACCTTTGTAACTTAAATTTAAAAGGTGTTTTAAAGTGGATTTGTTTATGAAGAATACATCACAGGCTCAAACTTGTTTGGCTATACTTACCTTCTACTGTTCTAAGTAGTGATTCACTTTAAGCTTACGGTGGCGGTATTACAATTTATAACCTATGGTTTCTGTGGAAACTCTATATGAAATTATGTTGTTGTTTTTTACCACCTTTGGCCAGATTAGCATTTAAAAAATCGTACTAATGATAAATAAAACAATAAATAATAACAAAATATTAAACCAAAATCAGAATTACAAAAGTTTGAAGAAAAAATAATAATGAAAACGTACCCGGTTATAAAAATGAACAACAATTATTACAAATTCAAATTTTTCTAAAAAAAAAAAATAGCGTAACTTAACAAGCAGCCAATCAGAGCCAGTCTTGTTGTCTTGTGATTCGACGACTAAATATTTATAAATGCTTTATGAATATTTTACACAAAATTGTCTTAATCGTCCTGGGGGGAAATCTACGCGGCCATTTGTAAGGTAGTGGTTGTAGGTGGCGCGCGTCTCCAGTGGTCAACCAATAGCATCTGTCATAAAAACATGTCGTTTACTCCAATGCCCCTTTGCCCTAAAATCACGCAAAAATGTTAAATCGACAAATAATTATTAAAATCAAATACAGATATACAAAATATAATTTTTTCCTAGATTGTAATGTGAAAAAAAAAATATGAAATAAAAAAAATTGCAATATACAGAAATATGAAATTAAAATATGAAGCATAAGTTCATATATTAGGTAGCTCTATATATAAATGAAATTTGTAATTTAAATAACTTTATTTACGTTCAAAGGTATTTATTTCCCCGATATGTGACTCTTGTCTACAATTCTTTACAATTCCCAACAAAATCGCATTCACTACAATATAAATCTTAAATTATAAAGAATCTCTATTCAAGTAGCGCGAAATATGATAATGATGTTTAATTAGGCAGCGTGGAGTCCATTTACACGACCTTTTGACTGTTAGAAAAGCCGTTTTTAATTACATATTCTTTTTTAATGAAGGTCGTTTTGTGAGCGAGACGTGTAAGAAACACTAATTATATGATCAAATGGATCCAATTAATTAATAAATCAAATCAACCGGTAAAACCTACTGTCTACCTGCCAAGACACACGTTCATATATTGTGAGAATAATGTGCAGATGGTTGTAAACGGATTGTTTCTTTTCGTTTATAATAAAAAAATAACCCAAAATAATAATTAAAAAAAAACATCGAGTTTGGAGTGTTATAAGACCAAGCAAAACTTCAATGAGCCATAACACAATTTTTTAAACACCAAAAAAACTCCACAGTATTCATTTTATTACTAGAATAAATTGTACAGTTATGAACGTACAGTGTATATTTATTTTACAATACAGTTATATAGTGAGAATTTTGACAGTTACATTCACAAACGGCAGTTCCATTGCCTAGTTTTATGAACGTTGCATGGCTTAACATAGTAAGGATATATAGGATACTGTGAAGATCAGTGCAGTTACATTCCCAAATGCCAGTTCTGTTGCATAGTTATATGAATGGCTTATATAGTATGGCTAAATGTAGTGATGACATGGGAAATTATATTGTAAAGATCTGTGCTGTTTACGCTCACATCAGTAATTCCATCGTATAGTTAGTTATATGAACGTTACATGGCTTAATATAGTAAGGATATGGGATGCTATATTGTGAAGATTTGTGCAGTTACATTCACAAACGCCAGTTCCATTGCATATATGAACGTTGCATTGCTGAGCATAGTGAGGGCATGGGATACTATATTGTGAAGATCTGTGCAGTCACACTCACAAACGTCAGTTCCATTGTATATAGTTATGCGAACGTTGCATGGCTTAAATTAGGGAGGACATGGGATACTATATTGTGACGATCTGTGAAGTTACATTTACAAACGTCACTTACATTTAATAGTTATATGAATATATAATTGTTTGAATATAGAAGGAATGCGCGGGCCACGTACCAAGATCAAAATCATTCTTGATAGCGAGAAGCCTGGTTTCAAAAGTTGGGGTTGGCAAGTACCAAAACCTACTAACTAGTACGATTTTTATTTGTTACCAATGCCTTACACACTTATGAAACTTTGAATTAACACATCCGTGTATTATAGCTTCAATGCTTCAATGCTTCAAATGCAGAACAACTCAACACGAAATTTTACTCTCGTGTTCATTAAGTTAGGAATCTGTGAGCTCTTGATGTCACCGGATACTCACGCGACCTTGCCACTTGCTACCCTGCCTTCAAACGATGCATATGTTGTTGTAACGTAGGACTACTGATCGGCAGTCATGTCAAAAGCAATACCACTTAGAGGAATGGTCTTTTGAAAAATGAAACTTTCTGATAAAAAATGATGAGGGATAAACTACACTCTTTGGTGAAAGTCACATTACACTATAGCATGTCTGGTTGTTCAGATATTGATTTTTTAAATCACTTTGAATTTTGGTTAATTAAGCATCTAACCACATTTATAATTTCCACGCTCTTTTTCATACCAAGTTGAAATGGTATGCCAAAGTTTGTAATATTTTAAAGTTAAAAAAATTATTGTACAACAGTAGTTATTGTTACTTGAATATTCTATATATAATCTTATGTAATAGATTATATATTTCAAGAAAAGTAATTTTCAAAGAAAAACAAAAGCTTCTGGCTGCAATGTGCAACTGTGACGTCACAAAGGTTGTCAGATTCTTAATGAAAACTGACGAACTGATTGATATTTACTTGTGTGTCATCAATGCAGCATACAGCTTTAATAATGTGTGTATATAGCCGGCTCCGTCTTGCTCCAATCTGCGTCGTCACCGCGAGTAAACGTATCAAATACTCCAGTGCACCCTGTCGAGTGTCTCTAGTAGAATTTCATTTTCTTTCTCTTTTCTTTTTTTTTTTTGGTTGAAAACAGCAGGCGAAAATCATATCAAAATACGATCCCAATAAATCAGAGTTGTTCATTATTTCGCGCGTTATTTTACGGTTCCCTAACGGGGTTCTTCATCGGGTTTTTTATTCCCGCGCGTGCGCAAGGCAAGATAAGCCGTAATTATGTATAATTTGTATATGTGTAAATTAAATCGGGCAGGCACCGAGGTACATATTTGTATTAAAATAACTGTTGTACATTTTCATATCGCAGTATTTATATATAGACACACGTTAGTCGATATAATTGTATAACAAGATTAAGTCCGTGGTTTAAAGTATAGGCTAATTATTTTATAATATCAATGTATGTAAGAATTTTATATTAAAATGAATAAACTACAAAAAAGGGAATTGTATAAAATGTCAAACGCTACAGGAGCTTCAGAATTGTGCACAATTTTGTTAACGATACCGGCCCATACAAGTACACGGGCCCAACCGCCCAAGTCCCCAACATTGAACAGAGGTACCGAAACCCAGCATCACTTTCGGTGAAAATGTGCAAAATATGCATGTATGATTCATGATTCAGTTAAAGGGGCGATACCACGAAGGGAGATCATGTGGGTTTTGCCGGTCTGTCAAAACTCTTCAGTTCGTGCTCTCACATTTAAAACTCCAAATTAATAACACGTGCTTAGGGAGCAGGAGAAAACAAGAAATACCATAGGATGTGGTTTTAGATTTGTAGGCAGCTGAAACAATAAGGTTTTAGCATGCGTTGGTAATTCGTGATATATTCGCTTTTAAATTGTGCGCAGGTTTCGGAGTTCAAAAGTGGATTCTTGTCAAACCTGTCATTAATTCTTGACAGGTTATTAATGGGTCATTCCATACATTTATCGTATTAATGACGTATGTTGAAACACAGTCTGATGCGCATGCTCAGACATACTTTTAACCAATCAGGACTATTTGTATGGAGCGGTTTGGTATATCTTATGCATGGTATGGGTACAGGGTGTGCTCAAATGCTACCTCACAAGCATTGGCGCGAACTAATGTATTTAAATTAGTACCGGTATTGACCTGAGTCATTCATAATAAACCAGCTGTTGAATGTGTAATGATTTTGGTTCTTCTATGTATGAATATGCATACTGACGTGAATATGACGTGTTAATGACTTTATTAATACTCTTGACAAACATATAGCTGAATATTTTTATTATTTTTTTCGAATAAAAATAAGAAATAATTAATTATTTACTATAGTTAAATATATCATAATAATAAATGTAAATTCACATACGTTATTTGCTAAACGATAACATTCTAACAGCGTTTATTTATATATTTTGCATAATGTTGCATATTCATTTTATCCAGTTAAATTATGTTAATAATACATGTTAAGTTGTAAATTTCTTGTTTCATGAAGAAAGCAAAATGAAATATATTTTAAACAACATGTATCAGTGGAGTTGGCTTTCGTCATTCATTATAAGAGTCCGGATGAAAATATAAACATTAATATTAATTCGTTCAAAGTATATCTAGTCATGAATATGCGGAATCGATTCCGAAACCAAGACTGAGTTGTTAGCGGAGTCGATCTTAGACGCGGTCAATATTGGACTAGAACTTGAGGACGCTGCGTGATAGTCCGCTATGCAGGATAGTCCGCTGCAGGGTAGTCCGCTGCAAGATAGTTCGCTGTAGGATAGTCCACTATAATATAGTCAGCTGCAGGGTGGTCCACTGCATGATAGTCTGCTGCAGTACAGTCCGTTGCGTGATATTTCACTATAGGATAGTCCGCTGCAGGGTAGTCACCTGCAGGATAGTTCGCTGTAGGATAGTCCACTACAATATAATCAGCGGCAGTGTGTTCTGCTGCATGATAGTCCGCTGCAAGATAGTCCGCTGCAATATAGTCAGCTGCAGGATAGTCCGTTGCATGCAGCGATAAGATAGTTCGCTGCAAGATAGTCCGCTGCAGGATAGTCCGCTGCATGCAGCGACAAGATAGTCCGCTGTTGGATAGTTCGCTGCTGGATAGTCCGCTGCAAGATAGTCGGCTTCTATGTTTATGAAAGATAAGTCCAGTCAAAACGGACATGCAAGAACTTGTTTTTTCTAATTATTGAACATTTCGCTTGCCGTAAGAGACTCTGATATCACACTACGTTCTCAGTACAAATAAGTCGCGAGTACAGTGCCTTTTGGATCATATTTAAACGACTGACTCGTACATGTGTTAACTTTTCAGGCACAGACGGTGAATGGACTCACAAGATCGTTCTCTCGCATCATTTACGCATATAACAAACCAGAAAACCAAAAGGCTTAGTGGTTCCGATGCGATGCTATTGATGAGATTTTATTAACCTTAGTTACAAATTTCATTGTGATAACAACTGTACCAAAAATGAAGATGATCAGATATAGAGTTGCACTCATGAATAAAAATGAAATAAAATGTTGTTGTTATGTGAAAATGTAACATATATCTAAATATCACCATTACAAGTATGAATGTGATCAGACATAGTTGCGCAAAGATAACATTTTAAAAATGTGATTATGAGCCAGGCCACTCAATAATATTCCTGTCATGGAAAACAATAACAATGAGGCACATCTACTAATCATGGAGCATCTAACAGTTGAATATAACAATAATTAAATATTTATAACTCCTTCTTGAGATATTGTGTTTATAAACTATTTTGAGTGATGTAGTATTAAGCCCCGCCCACTCATGAATATTAATTAGATGAAATGTTACTGTCATGTGACAATGAACCACTCATCAAAATACATCACCATACCAAGTATCGGACAGACATACCGTTGCGAAGATATTGATAATTTAAGTATTTTATTTTAAGCCCCTTCATTAATATTTATGACATGACCACCAAAACAAAAACAATAGGGCCCATGTACTCAATATGACCAAGATACATTCCAAGTATGATATTATTCCAACTTCACCTTCTTGAGATATCGTGTTTACAAGATATTTTTAGCGATTTAGCATAAGACCCGCCCACTCATGAATATTAATTAGATAAAATATAGCTGTCATAGGAACCACTCATCAACTTACACCACCATACCAAGTATGAAGCAGATCGGACATACCATTGCGAAGATATTGACATTGAAGAATTTTACTTACATTAATATTCACGACATGACCACCAAAAACAATAAGGATCATGTACACAACATATATACCAAGTATGATATCATTCCAGCTTCTTGAGAAATCGTGCTTACAAGCTGAGGTGTCGCACATACATGCACACGCGCCAACTTGACTGCAAAGGTTCCGATGCCTGCCATCGGCATCGGAACCAAAAAGAGGTGTCTCTACCAGTGAGTGTCAGCACATGCATGGGGAAAACGCATTTAAAAATGTTGTGTTATATTGTGTATGGAATAAAAACCAGTCTATGTACACCGGTATATCCTATCAACGGAAAATTAGAAATAATAATAAAAAACAATTGTACTTTTTCCAATCTAAAAAATGGGGAGAAATCGGATAAATTCGCCTTTTCGTGCCCAATTCCAGATTGTATCTAGTATTTCCAGATGTGCTATTCAACATTCAACGTAAAAGAAAACACCTCTCGGGCGCATTTTCCAAAATGACAAGATTTTTCCAGACGTGTTTTCCCCCCAAACACACTCATGAGGTCACCGTTTACATTATTTT
>JAODFY010246832.1:0-15888 GCA_027580055.1 Paracaudina chilensis | reverse complement strand
TGCAAAAAGACCCTTGCCTCGGTGCCCTTATTAATTTAAATATATAAATAAAATCCCAGTCTGAAGTTATATAGAGCTATAGAGAGCCAAAGTTGTGATTACATTTGTGTCTTGCAGTCTTGTCTGTCACTGTAAGCGGCCTCTTTTAAAATCATCATATAAAATAAAGGAAACGATCCCTCTTGAATTATTCATAAAGGTTGAAGGTTTAATCCACACCTCTGCTTGGCAAATGTCCCAAGAATGAATGGTGTTAGGTAAACGAGGCCCCCTCAAGGATGGATTTGATTATGTTTGGGGTTTTTAGTTTCGTGACTGAATCCAGGGTTTTGGCACCCCGCATATTTGTTTTTCAACGCTTTTCAAAATGATTGGGGGAAATCCCGACCTATGTTAATATTGTAAGTGTCCCATTACTTATCTTTATTTGTTTGAGGGATTGTTTGCTAGCCGGACTTCATGGGTGTTCATGAATTCATGAATATTAATTAAAAGGGTATTTTTTCTACTTTATTGATTAAAGTTACTATCAGTGTTTGATTCGGACCTTAATATTGCTGCCCCCTCCCCCCCCAAAAAAAAATGGAAGACAAATTCTTCTAGCATAAACTTGCTTTAATACCGGGAATTAATATGCAAACATCTGTACATTTCTTAGGCTCTTGTCAAAATACCCATGGGTAGGTAATATGATAGATATATACTGGTTTTACCATATTCTAATAGAAAGCAATTACATGCAATTTATCATACCGTCGGATTTATTTTCGTTTATATGTGTCATGAAGAAGATGTGGAATGGTGTGTTGTTTACATTCTTCACAGCCAGTGGCATGATTTATTCAAATTCTCTCGCTGAGGCTTCCCCCAGGGGATGGATTGTGGTCAGTGTGGCATAGCGGGGGACACCCCACCCATATTTTTCCCACTTCATTCCCCCCTCCCCCCATCACCAAATTGCTGGTTACACCACTGGAAGGATTACGTATTAATATATATAAAATGGGTTTCTTCCGGGACAAGTATATGTTTGTGACAGCCATCTGAAAGTTCATCACAGCTGAGGACCTACTATACAGAACCCCCCCCCACCCCCTTGATTATATTCCTTCACATTTTTATTGTCCGGTGAAATTTGCATGTAAGTACTGCGTAATCCATATATTGCTGGTACCCACACCTGTTTTAATGTTCACATGAGGGAACTTCCCCGCAATCCAACATAAATGTATATTGATTTGTATTACGATAATAAAATGAAACAATCTGGCTTACGTTAAGTACCCTTGCTGCGACTCATATTGTCACACAATTCAATTGGAGGTTCAAATAGATTGAAATTTACATATAATGCTGTGTCATCATCATCAATCCAAATGGAACTACCTAGCTCTCGCCCTCTGAATGGGGGCATACGAGGGAACTTCCCCTCAGTCTTCGACCGCATGCGGTTTATTACTAGGCAAAAGTAAAAGAATATAAAGGATTTACAACCGAAATTATGCTTACAATTATATACTCGAACTGTCACTCATGATGGCAATACAATTCATTCCAGGATTCAAATAGATTGATTCATTTTTTTCCTCCTTCCCTCTTTGCAAATTGAACCTGATCTCATCTTGACAGGTGGGAGATCCACTTTTCTTGTATCCTGTACCTGGGAAATCGAAAGCCTGCTGATTAGATTTTATACTTAGCTTGGCATTTTTTTTTTAAATAGATTATTGCACTCTTAATAAAAAATTGATGATGGTATAAAAAAGAGAATTGATGAACTACATGACATAAATTGGCTTACTGGGGAGAATCCCCACCTTCCATTGAAAGTATAAATGACGTCTTCAGAGGTGGTAATATACTTATACTTATATAAGAGCTTCAATTTTTTTAATTTTTTTTTTATGTGAATGCAATTTAGGAAGAATTCCACATAATCTAGCAATCATTTATTGATATCCACGATTTTTAAAAACTTTTAAGATTTTTATATCTGATATTTCAAGTGACTGAGGACAGGGGAAGTTGGGGACAGGGGACAATGTCCTATCCTGTCAGTGCTGTTTATTTTGTGAGCATTACAATTCTCCAAATTAAAGTAATGGGGGGTGGGGGGGTGGGGGCAGTTCATTAGAAAGGATTGGGTTATATTGGTTGAGCTGATTCATGTTTCTAATGAGTGGGGAACTTTCCCCACTTGCCATGGAAACCGATAGTTGATATTCTTCCGGCCTGTGTAGATTGTTCCATTTCAAGTTTCTGTTTTAGTTTATTGTGGATGCATTTACAGAGAAGGAAAGAAAAAGCATTATAATGATGGTAAAAAAATGCTTCTCTGCAACAATTGTCCTTGCAATCCCAAATCAAGGGGAATTCCCATAATTGCCATGGAAATATGGAAATGGATAACACTTCTTTTTACATTTCTTCCTTTTCAAACATATTTTATATACCGATGGCGGGCTGATGGCGGCCTGAGTAAATTGATAGAGTGTTTCAGAAATTGAGAGGGTGTTGGTTTATAGAGAACAGCTGTGTATCTCGATGATGTGCACGTCCGCATGTTTGCCAACCTTAAAGTTAGGGTCGGCGACTGAGCTGCCAAATGTTGCTTATACTTCTTCCACGTGTGATCCATTATTAATCGTACAGTCTGCAGTTCGTCCTGTAAAACAGCTCTACTCTACTTACATTGCCGGTCATAACAATCAGCCGCAATTTAAGGCGGGAAAAAGTGTCTGCCGATTTTGTTCTGCTGCCAATCGAACATATACTTGGAAATGTGCTACATGTATATGAAAATCAATCATTGCCTAATTGCACCCTGCAAGTTTTTATAACCATCCAATGAAAAGCTAGGTCTTAATGCAGAAGTAATTTTGTATTGACTTTGCATATAACACAACTCCTTTCCTAGCTGTCTACTAGTGTATGTATCTGCCACTGTTTATAGTCCACTGTGTATCTGCCACTGTGTATCTGCCACTGTTTATAGTCCACTGTGTATCTGCCACTGTGTATCTGCCACTGTTTATAGTCCACTGTGTGTAGTCCTCTATTGATAACACTAATAGCACTGCATGTACTCATCTCATTACTGACTTGAATGACCTCCCAGGAGTGCCTAGCGATGACCTTTGACCAGAATTTATGATGCTTCCTACTCAATTTATGCCCAGGATTACAAAAATGAAATCTTAAAAAAAATCATTCTAGTTGACTTAAAATATGGTAACCAGTTAAATTGTTTATGCATTGCATGGTATATTACTAGCAATGGTTGGCAACAGTTCGTAATTATGACCTAATGAAAATCACAGGCACCCAGCCACAACCCAAGATGTCATACCATCTAGCCTCACAATATTATCACTTGAAATTGTGTTTTTTTTTAAAGAGTTAGGTTAATTCAGCTAGTGGTTGGTACAGTGATTTCAATGCTCAATAAATGAACATTAATCACGAAACTATTATTTTTACTATAACAACACACAATTGGCTGTTATTTCGTGTTGAGAAAGTGTGTTGCTGACACAAGGGCCTTCAATTGTATTAAAACATGTTGTTTTTGTTGAGTTCCTTCGATTTCTGTTCTGTCTAAATTGAGAGAAGAACATCATTGATAGTTTTCCTGTAATTTCTAAAATGATCTTGTGACCCACTGGCAATCCTTCACGACCAAATCTTCCCTTGGTATGCCTACTGCATGATACCGTGTCTGTGTAGTTAATTATTTTACCCACCATACAAAAAGAAGGAAAAAAAAAAAACCCTGCATACTGTGGTTAATTACAGCTTGAACAGACAGTTAATGAAATGTGCATCCATCACCTATGTGCAGCTGTCTCTCAGCAATGACATGCGCTTGGTCTAAGGGAATTTCCCCGATTATTTTTTGAGGTGCTGGATATTATTTGATATCTCTGTGTATACATACAACCCCATCCAGAGATAACAAGACAAAACGGCGTCAAATAATGGAATTTAAAGTGAGCCAACCAATCACGAACAGCTGTGTGTCAAAGGCCCATGACACATTGACAATGCTGTTGCCATCGAAAGGAAAATTAATACACTTTAAGGCCAGGATTTCTGAGAGTTGGCAACTGCTGGTACTAAAAAAATAATATCTTTAACGGAGCTCCTCGGAGCTGCCAAACCAAGATGTCATGGTGTCAAGGTTATTTCCCACATGTCAACATCTTATTGAAGGAAGTTGATAAATTATTTCCAATTAATTTTTTTTAAACGAAGTTAACTTGTCCTGATAAAACAACATGCACCAACGTCCGATATCAAAATAATACTGAAAGAAGTTGAGACGACATAATGTTGAACAAGTTGACTCGTGGTGATAACTTAGCTTGCCATGTCGAGTTCTTTGGGTCAGATGTCGATATTTGATCTTCACAAGTAGACTTCCTTTATATAGGATGTCGGCATGGTGAGCTAATTAATCTGGACCAGTGACTTCTTTCAGAAAGGATGTCGCACTTTGTGAGATATTTGATCTTCACAAGTAGACTTCCTTTATATAGGATGTCAGCATGGTGAGCTAATTTATCTGGACCAGTGACTTCCTTTATATAGGATGTCCTCATGGTAAGCTAATTTATCTGGACCAGTGACTTCCTTCAGAAAGGATGTCGGCATGGCGAGATAATTTATCTGGACCAGTGACTTCTTTCAGAAAGGATGTCGCACTTGGTGAGATATTTGATCTTCACAAGTAGACTTCCTTTATATAGGATGTCGGCATGGTAAGCTAATTTATCTGGACCAGTGACTTCTTTCAGAAAGGATGTCGTCATGGCGAGATAATTTGTCTTGGCACCTTGAGAGCTCTGTGATTTATTTATCTTTCAGAGAAAGAGGGAGATATGGTCAGCCACTTGGTATTAATGCTCATATTTTCCTCTTGTAGTGACTGTTGATCTTATCTGCATTGTTTTTTGTTTTTATATATAAAATTAAGTGATATTTTTGGTGATTATAACTATATAAGATTGAAAAGTTTGTCCTGCATGTAATATTCTTCTTGTAAAGATATTTTCATCAGTTGTCTTTGATATATATTTTGGACCAAATTTTGTGCTGAAATTCCTGTAGCTAATTTAACCACCACCTGCAGCAGTTATGTAAACATTCATACATCTTGTTGACTTTTTCCAAAATATTTTCAATGTATTTTTTTAAGTGAAATCAACTGGTATATGCACGTACATTAATGATGTCGCCCACGAAGGTCTGTTCATCAGGTGTCCGAGCTTAAATTCTCATTTAATGAGTGTTGCGCCCATCAATCTAATTCACTCTATTAATATATTAATAAATACAACAGCTCATATATGTGCACCCCAAAGCTACGATAGTATACCTGTGAAATGCCTTGAAAGGGTTTTGCTGATCTTACACAAATCTCACATTCTTCAGTTGATGTGCCAAGCTGTACAAGTTTTGAAGATCAATTTTCTACACGTGTCGGTAATAAATCTTTGTTAGTAAAACGTAACTATGTACAGTTGCAAGCCATAGAATGTCTACCGAACATCTATCATTGTTTATCATATCCATCAATTCTGGGGTTGCAGGGGTCACTTTTTGTAAATGCTACCATTGACTTTTCTAATTTGAACACACTGTCTTGAAATGATAACACCCCCCCCCCCCAATCAACACCCCATTCAATTTGGAAATGTGATCAGTGCCCTTAGCTGGTTGTTTATTTGTAATTCAGCAGAGTAATTTGGGTATTAAAGGTACTGTCAGACTTTGAGAAGCAAAATGAGACTTTATCTCTAAGTCTGCTGTTTTAATCATTCAGTCCATTGTTGTTCGGCTGATAAAACAACAATATATTACACTCATCTTTACGGTGTTGTTTGGCAAGATTAGACCACATTGCAACGAATCTTTCTAATATTTTTGTAATTTTGCTCAAACTGATGCTAAAAACGTTATGACCGTTATTACAGCCATTGCTTATAACGCTGTGAAAACGCTGTTTGGCACGATTAGACACATGAGCAACATGTTATCATGCTATTCTAACACCCATTACAGCCCCAGCCCTGGGTTATAGGCACTCAGCGGGGAACAAGGATTAGAACAGCCATCTTGCCTGCCAGTTTGTGGTTTTGCCTTCACACCTTCATGAAAGGGTCTAACAAGTACTGTTAAGACTACCAAACATAAAAATTTAAGTGGTTCTATTTCCAAATTCTAAACACTCACTCCCTAGCATTACATGCATGAATTAATTTATGTACACAGGCTTTAATTGGCTTTGTAAGCAGGTCACACCTCCCAGGAGGACTGTGTATTTACCTAAAGGATTAAGTGTGGTTAGATGGGTACAACTTATGTCTATTAAATGGTTCAATCACTTCATGATGACACGTTGTTACAACCAGATTTTACAGTGTTGTTTAGCATGATTTATAGACCTCTTTAGCGAGACATGGATCTGAAAAGCATGTTTTTTTATTAAAGCGTTTTGTTTGGCAACAAATTATATGCATAAACCAATAATTGTCAATAATGAAAACATGTGCATTTTGAAAACAGCAAATGAGATATATACAGACCTTGACGTTAATCCAGAAGACAATTTTATCTGCAAAAATGCCCAATATTCTAGAGGGAGTTTTAAACCCCTAAAAATTCTGATATTGTCTTGAACTCTTTTGGTGAATTGCTTACATAGGCGTACAAGGCGGGGGGTGGTGGGGAAGGTGGGTAGACTGCCCCCCCCCCCATGAAATTTCCAGTGGACTCTAGATTCGGGCAAGTGTCATGAAAATTTGGGGCAGCCTTTTGTTGGAGAAATTTTTCTCCAGGTTTGTAATACGGTAGGCAGTAGCGTGCCCAAATTTATCTTGACATTTTGCTGGGAAAAATCAGTTGAAAGAGTTTCGTATTATAATTTGAGACTATTTAAAGGCTGTGAAGTGTCATTTCCTGCATCTAAATGGTAGTTCTTTTTGATAAATATTCCGTCTATGGTGGCGCTTCGCTTAAATAGGCTTTCGGGCACAGTTCAAAAAATTTGGGCAAGAAATCATCTGCCTCCCAAAATGGGAATGCTTACTTACGCCAAATGATGGTTCATATAGGTTTGCAAAGAAGGAATTTCACAACAACTCTTGTTTTTTTTTCTTTTTGCAGTGGGGCAAAAGTCAATGCGCAAAATGCCAACAAGGACACGCCCCTGCACCTCGCTGCTTACAGAGGCTACTACCAGGTCTGTCTCCTCCTTCTGGCATATAACGCCAGCCTTAGTCTGGTCAACTTCAGAGGCAAGACCCCGTACCAGGAAGCCAAGGAAGCTGGTCACACCAGAATCACAAAAATAATTACATGTAAGTTTTTAGAAAACAAAATTATTTCATACACAGACTCGCGGGACCCTTGGATCATTTTGGGATCTGACACCGTGGAAATTCATATGCAACTTGTAGCAGCGGTGCAGTTGCACTTGTGTGTGTAAATTTAAACAATCGATTGACCTTTCCATGCTGGCTGACATTCTCAAATGTGGATGTGACCAGGATTAATGTATAAACTTCCGCCCTCGGGGTAATAAACTATTGATCTCCCTTGTGTTCACAAAGTGAACATGGCCTTTAATAAGTGACTTTAGATTAACAATGCAACACAGTAAAAGTACTGTGGGCAACATGACGCAGATCACAGTATTGACGGATCACTTTCGGACCTGTACTTGTCTATTAACCTACATACACACATACATACATACATTGAAGATATTTATATTACGCTTTCCCCATGAAGGCTCAGGGCTTTTCACAAAGTTATAATAATTAAAAAGACATCAACAAATAAGCTTTTAGTTGAGATTTAAAGCGATCAACAGTCAGAGAATTACGAATCTCACATGGAAGGTTGTTGAAAAGAATTACCTGTAGGCAAAAGGCTGCAATTTTACCCAGATATCTGACACACATAGCAGAGAGGAGCAGATATAGTTGAATTGGACAGTCATAGACATGCATGTGCCTATCATAGATGTGAACCTATCTAAAATAACACCCAAGGTGTTACATACTTGATCCGAGGGATCTATGCAAAATAAACTTAAATACCAGGAACATGTTAAGCATAGATATTGTGTGCTAAACTGGAAAGCAATGCATTCTTATATTTTCGTTTGTGGAATTTTCAAGAGGTTCCACAAGCCTGGGGTTTTTCCCAGGTCAAATAAAATGAAAAATAATGCAAAATAAACTTAAATAAAACCAAACACCAGGAACATGTTAAACATAGATATTGTGTGCTAAACTGGAAAGCTTAAACAATGCATTCTTAATATAGTTTCGTTGGTGGAATTTTCAAGAGGTTCCACAAGCCTGGGGTTTTTCCCAGGTCAAATAAAATGAGGGAAAATTTGTTTTTTTTTCCCCTTCAAAAACCCGAGGCTATCAAGCTGTAAATCCTTTGTATTATTAACAAGCAAGCACACGCTTGCTTGTGTTCAACTGTAAAATGCTGGTATTCCAAGTGGATAATTGATTTGGAACATGATGAATGAGGGGGAAAAAAATATGTAGCATGTCTGGAAATATAATATCTTGTCAAATTTTTAGAATTGCACCCCAAAAAGGATGTATTTTTAGGTTTTTCGCCGTTATCCACAAATGACAAGGATATGTTTTGTCTTCACATTCTGATGTGATGTAACCGACAGAGAGTGATCATGCGTCCACTTGGTGCTCGAGAAAGTCGAGTAACAGTGAAGCGTCAAGACTCTAGTGCTCCCGGGTGGACCTACTGCAGAGCATAATGCAACAACCATGTCAGGAAATATATGAGTGGAGAGGTGCTGAAAGGGGCGGTATTTTCACGTTCTTCAACTTCATCCAGAAATGTAAAGACAGTTCCAATCACTGCTGCCTTAACATAAGTGGACAATTTGGAGACCATGCTGGCATCCCCACCCACTTGGCATTTTTTCCACATTAAATAAATTGAGAAACCATCATTCAATAATATAAATATTATGCACATTATAAACATTATAAACATTATAAATTTCTACCCCCCAAAATTATATATTAATGTGACTCTTATCTACACATGATAATTTATCATGGATGGTTTGATGAAGGTTGAATAACTAGAAAACTGAGTGGCAATATGCATGTCCACGAGCACTGTACATAATCTCTGTGCCTGCTACACTAAGCCTCAATAACAACATAAAGGGGTGCGGTCAGCTGTAACAATGGGCCGTCTCTGCAAGTGGGGGGAGGGGTGTGTTTCACATTACAACAATTTTCCAAAGGGGAGGGGAAACCTTCTCCCCTTCTTTGTGGAAATGCCCCCCCAGCTGCATTGACGCCCTTGCATATGCATAGGTTGAGCTTGGCTAGCCCTTTCCGTCACAGTTTTGGCCGGTGAGATACGAGACCCCTATTAAAGGAAGGAAAATTTTAATATGTTTCCCAAAAGTAGCTTCATATCTCCGGTTAATATAAATCTGAGGACTGGCCTGATAACATTCTTATATACACCACAGGGATTTGGAGAAAGTTGGACAAATTGTAGTCGTTGAAGGAGAATTTAAAAATAAAATGATGAAATGGCTTCCCAGAAAAATAATTTGCCTCCCTCGGATACATAAACTCGCTACGACACTGTCGACGTTATACCACAAGAATCAGATGGGTTTTACCAGTCTGGCAAAACTCACAGTTTCTTCACTTCTGAATTTGATTGAAAACATGGGGAGTAAAAATAACTTATGGGGAGTAAATCTAACTTATGGGGAGTCTTATGGGAGTTAAAAATAACTTATGGGGAGTCTTATGGGGAGTAAAAATAACCACAGGTCCGCTTCATACCAGCTGTAAAACCAATATACCGAATCTAAAACTATACTAACTTTATATTGACATTGCATGTCTATATATGGATGTTTGCATAGACCAGAATTTAAACTGGTGGAATTCCCCCCCAAAGAACCGGCAAAAAAAAAAAACCTTGGCCCCGAAATAAATTTTACTAACTGATTTGCAATAGTTTAACGATAAGTTTTAATCTAGATTTATAGGGTCCTTTAATATGATAATAATAGTAAGTGTTGCCGAGATTTATCTTACTAGTTTTTTTTCCCCATTTGTTTCATTTTTGTGGATTATACCACAAGATTTCAGTCCCTTTTATTTCTAATTTTATTCGTCTGTGTGGTCTGAGGTTGTGGTCTGTGTGGTCTAAGGCTGTCGTCTGAGGTTGTCGTATGTGAGGTCTTTAGCTTGTTGTAGGGTTGATCATAGGTTGTCGTAGACAGAGGGTGAGGTAGGTTGAAAAGCCTAAAAGTCATAGACAGAGGGTGAGGTAGGTTGAAAAGCCTAAAAAGTCGCCCAAATGTTTGTGTCTCATGCCATACAGGGGCCAGTGCTCTTCTTATCTTTGCATTTTGATTGGAATTTAACCTTATTAAATGACATCTTTATCTACCCAAAAGAAAAAAATATTAAAAAGGCTTAGAAAACAAAAACACTTCTGGAGGGAGTATAGATACTGTAAGTTGGAGACCTGCCAACTGTGAGATATGACTGGTAACTCAAGGTTATCGTTTATAGTACATTACCCTTGCAGTCCTGAGGGAAGTGTATACAGACTGTCCAGGCTAAGGCACGAAGGTTATTATATAATTGAAAGCCATGTTCAGATTCTTGGGAATGTAAATCTGTATTTGAGGGGAATTCTAATGGAAAACCCCAAAAAGACACAAATAACTGATTTTCATGACAATTAATTCATGTGCACATTTTAGACTTGAAAATGGGTCAATATTTTCTGGCAGGCATGATTTAAACTAATATGCCACATTTTAAATGGTCTCGCTGATATCCTCTTACTCCTCCTAAAATCAGATTGGTTTTGCCAGTCTTACAAAACTGATGGTTTTATGGGACCAACACTCATGTTTTCCTAATTCCAGGTTCTAGAACATCTTGACATATTTTTGGAATTTCAAGATTAATTTTGACAGTTGGAAGTGGACAGTTGGAAGTGGCAGTAAAATCGGGTTCCAATTCATATATAAAAAATATCCAAAATGGTATTTTACAAAGTGTTTAATATAAAGAGTGAATGTGAATTATAACGATGGAATGGTTTTAGAAAATCCTTGGGCTGTATGCCCTGGTCTCTGCATGTACCATATGTTACCCTGTGTTCATGCCTGGTTTCATGTACCCCCCGAGTTCAGCGGATGTCAGGACTTATGATGCCTATGTTGCTAAGCCAAAGCTTATAATTCCACAGACCACCAGTGGATATGATGAATTGCACAGTGCATAAAACTACAGAATTACCCTCCTTCCGAGTAGGATGGAGGTTTTCACACCGATGGTCTCGCGTTACTTGTGCTCAAAGTAACACAGTGTTACCTCACATCCCCACTCCCCAGGTAATCTGTTTATATTCCTCTTGTATACCCCTCTGCATTTAGGGCACATGCTTGGGGGGACATACCCTTATTGCCCTGCTAGAGGATACTATGATGGTACAACAGCCTGGGGACTGGGGATAGTAAGACCCCCCCCCCTGTCACCCAAATATATTATTTTTGCTTTAAAATATATTTAACTGATCTTTATAGTTCAGTTCAAGTTATGGCCTTGACATTTTCAGAGTTTAGGGAAGGACATATTAAATGAAGTTTCTGGAATCTCCCCTCCAAGAAGCCTTTTGTACTTAAAGAAAAAAATCATAACACAAAACTGGTTAATTATTTTAAAGGCTTTATTATGCATAACACTTGAACAACATTGTTTATAGTGAAAGCAAATTTTTGCAGAGGCTTAATGGACCTCCCTGATCAGTTCATGTTGTGTTCTATTCTTTAACATAATTTGAGGTCGAAACACATTTTCTTATGTTTTTTTTTTTTAAATTTCCAGGGGTTATAAATAACCCCTTAAAAGAGTCGTTTGAACTTACCGGTTAATTATTTTCAGAGGCTTAAATTGATGAATTAATTAAAACTCTCCCATTGTTCATAATGAAACAAGTTAATTGCCAAAAGTTTTTTATTGACCTGATCAGTTCAAGTTATGTTCTTTAGCATTTAACAGAGTTTGGGGTCGCAAAATACTTTTATGGGTTTTTTGCCCTTGGCAAGAAATCAATGTTGTTAAATTTTTTTTTGGGGGGTGGGGCCCTTTAAGTTTGTGGGTCTGACATTTTGATCCTAGCAGGACCCTTAATCCTGGATGAAAACTTTGTGTGGATAAGCAGTTTTCTAACAGATTTAAAAAAAAATGATTTGAATTTTAATAATAGTCAATGCATGGAGGCACTCCCCAAAAATGTAGATGTGGTTGTGGTATGGCTGCCAGCCCACTCTCCCCCTCCCCCAGCGAATCAGTGGCAAACCTATCAAGATGTGTTTAATTTAATTTCCAATTATGTATGCAAAGTAGAATCCCGTTATTAATATTGATTGGTTTATTGAATGTTGATCAGCTTTAACCATCTAAACTGTTTGCCCCCAAGATACCACGTCCTTATATTTCATAATCATCAATGTTTCCATCTCTCACAGACAGTACCAGAGGTGGTACATTCCCTATGGAAAACAAGTCCATAGAGAATGTGTATCGGAGTAAATTCTCTTCGGAAAATGGTGAAGAGGGGAGCCTCTACAGAGGATGGGAGCGGCAGCATAGTGATGGTCAGCAATTTTCAGACCAAAGGTAATGTTTCTTTAAGGGGTGTGTTGGGAAGGGGGGGGGGATTTCTCACAAGTGTAGGGGTCAAGTTGTTAGGACGTTAGGCTAGTGATTGAAAGATCACAGGTCCAAATCCCGGCCAGACCCTCGTGTTTTGTGTCCTTAGGCAAGACACCTAATTTCTGCTGACTCCCTTCACCCAGTTGTATAAATGTGTACCTGTCAGCAACTTGCAAAACAACAGCTGATGTCTGAGCTGCTGCCAACTGTGTCTTCTTTTTGAGCGGTCCTGGGAACAAGCGACCAGGGGTTAATGCTGAAAAGTTGTATGATTATGAATGGAGGTTTACTAACAGACTAAATAAAAAAAAAAACTCACTGTTCAAATTGGTGTTTTCCTGTCAAATTTCCTGGCAATCTTTCCGAAAAGGTTCCGGGGTATATCCCCCGATCCTCCACAGGATTTCTGCCCATGAATTAAAGTAGTAGATAAAGTAGGAATCGGAATTCTACAACCCCAAAATACAAAATCAGTTGATTGATACCAGAATGATCGATTAAACAAGAAAAACAGCAAAATAAATGTGTATTTTCAGCGGACACAATTAGGCTGCCTAGCCTAACACACAAATAAGGTATTCATGCTGTTACACCTCCTCTAAATAGCTGCCTTAAAATAGCCTATTAGATCCCCTCCCCATGGGAACTCCCTATTGCTTCAGTGTGTGGAATAGTGTAAGATAATTTTCCTTTTTAACCCTACATTGTGGGTATAGGGACTTTGGTCACTGAAAATTTTTGAAGCTCAAAAGCATGTTATGGTTGACCATAGGTTCCATCATTGAGTATGTAATCATTGAATTTGAATTACTACTTTGATTTCAGTGTGTGTTATAGCATGGTGTGTCTTATCCAATCTTCATACATGTATATACATGTACCAATGTTAAGTATATGTACAAAATACTAAACATTGTTTGATGTACACGAAACTTGGAACATATAGGTAAGATTTAGTGGCAAAAATTTTGATGGTCATATGGAGGTCATTGAGGTCAAATTACTAAACCTTGTTGGATCTACATGAAACTTGGTACATAATGGTAACATTTAGTGGCGAAAATTTTGATGGTCATATGGAGGTCATTTGAGGTCAAATTACTAAACATTGTTGGATGTACATGAAACATGGTACATATAGGTAACATTTGGTGCCGAAAATTTTGATGGTCATATGAGATGTCAATCGAGGTCAAATTACTAAACATTGTTGGATCTACATGAAACTTGGTACATATAGGTAACATTTAGTGACAACAATTTTGAAGGTCATATGGAGGTCACCAGGGGTCATTCGAGGTAAAATGAGGTAAAAAAGAGATGCAGCTCCATGGATTACCCTCAATTATTTGGGCTCACGAATATTTGTACCATTTGGGCCCAAAGTTTATAAACGTCATGTTTATAATTATCAGTGTCATATAACCCTAAGCAAGGAACCATAGTGCCCTTGGGCTCTTGTTCTGCGATTTGTTTCCAATCTGCCTTTTATACGTATCGCAGTCATATCTCTGAGTTACTTTCATCTGTAAAATAACATTAGATATACAATTCTGGCCCCAACAGGAATTTCACAGACCCCCCTCCTTGCAATTTTGTGATTGGTCCAAGCCAACATACATAAGAGCAAATGAGCTGAGCAGTCTAGTAGATTTCTAGCCTACTCGGTGCGAGAGTTGTTCGCCTTCAGCATTCCTATTCCTACTTTACTGTACATCATAAGCCACACATAGGACATTACCTGTCATTTCATGTAATGTTTTCTTTTCTCTTCGGGCTTATCGACATGATAAATGTGGTTACTCTTTGACAAATGGTAGTGGGTCATTTTTCATGCCAAATCACACATTTCTGAAACATTTCCAAAATGGCCTAGATTAAGCCCATTCAACGTTTTCCACCAATCTCACAGAAGTTTTATCTTTGTTGCCCGTATAATCGGTTTGGTTTTCCTCAATTGATTCTCTGTTAATTAACTATTGACATTAATTAACCTAGTGATAAGAAGAAATGGGTGCAGTGCAGGGGGAGTTGTAACTGAGCTGTATAACATACTACTTCCTCCATATTTTATCTTCGGTATGTTTTACAGGGCTTGGCTCCTTATTTTCCCCATGGACCTTGGTTGGTGCAGTTCAGGGGGAGCTGTCACTGCCTAAACATAATACTTCCTTATATTTTATCTTTGTTATGTTTTACAGGGTGACATTTCCTTGTTTGCCATTGATACTTTGCTTTTGTAATTGCAATGATAATACAGCCATTGTTCAAACATATGCATTGATTATGTCCTTCCCCTTTCCTGCCCCTGTGCTGTTGTGTTGGTAATAGTTTATATGCTGTGTCAACAACTGTCTGCCTTGATGATTGCCAAAAAAGTACCTCACCTTACCCGATTTTATTTTACACCATGCATTTCTTGTTTCCTTCTGGCATAATTGCACATAGTCATTCATATCCAGTAAAAAATATGGCACTGGCTTCCGCATTGTTTAGTTTTACTAAACCAACTAATTCCAGATTATTTTTTTTTATACCATAGTTTATCTCTGTCAAGTTTATCACTCTATTTACACAAATCACCAAATATGCACCAACCCTATAAAAATATAAAAATAAATAAAAATATGCCAAAAATAAAACTTGAATTGAGATCCTTTTGGCTAAAAACTCATTAAATTATTCCTCTGCCTGTTGCCCCTGCTCCCCTGTTTACCATCTGTGGTATAGTCGCCCTCCATGCTGACTAAAACTCACGAGTTTGAATTGTAGGGGCAGGGGGAACTAGGGATGGGGTAAAACATTTCAGAGGGGAGGGGGCGGGCATCTCCCCCTCCCCATTGGAGGAGACAATGTGGGTTAATGTACATTGTCGTGAGTAAAGCAGCGAGACTGCAGGTAGTAGAAGTGCGGAACTTTTGCTTTAACAATAAACTGCCTTGCACCAATTTCACCAAATCAATTTATATGATACTGATATTTTTTATGAAAATAATATTTCCCTTGAGGGATTACGATACGAGTCTTATATATTTTAGGCCTTTAATATGTTATGTTTTACACATTAGCATTGGGCATGGCTAAATGTTTGTTGCCATAGGATGGGGGGGGGGGGCAGATAGGATGG
>JAODFY010246721.1:0-15893 GCA_027580055.1 Paracaudina chilensis | reverse complement strand
AAAGGTCCCACCAATATCATAATATACAACAAACAAATATAAAGGGCAAGGAATCACGACACTCTTTTGTGTCTTGTAAATCTTACTGACATATCTTGGTTTTGCGTTCTTTCCACACGGTCTGTCTCTATTATACATTCGATATGGGTGATTGCAGAGAAGCAGTTATTACGAATGTAACTTGCATTATTTTTTCTACAGTTAGCTAAATTATGCAAACAATGTATTGAGCTGAGTTGGGGTAAAATAAATGGAATTATGAAGTTGAAATAGAATGCAGATGCTAGATTTTTTGAGAAGCGCATTGTTACTGTTCTACTGAAGATATTAAGGAGTGTGATTGCATGATAAATTTTTTAAAGCATAATAGTAGATTTTTAGAAGCACGATGTATGGCTACAATGATTTATTTTTGTCATAGATAAACTAAAGTGCCAAAAATCACATAATTTGAAATTTTGTGCAACTAGTACATGGGTACATAACTTCGGGAAACAACGTCTGATCGTTTCGTATGTTGCACAGCTGGAAAGGCCGTAACAGAAATACATTTTGAAATTTCCTAATCCCTATACTGCCGAAAAAAATTCCTATCTGATATCTCCTTCTGTTTTAGAGTTATATACTTGTGTTTGAGGCTGAAAAATTATTAAGGTTTCAAATTTAAGATGGTAATAACAGCTACTGTAATTCAACCCACTATGTTTGCGTTATTAATCTTCCTGCCTCTCCAGCATTTCCCTGCTATTACTTTCCTTACTGTATGTCCACATTCATGAACCAGAAAATTTTATTAGCAGAACTGGTATAAATTGCGGAATGCCGCGGAAAACATCATTTTCACGGACCACGGAATTTGTGATTTAAAAACGCAGATTATCCCGGGCCCTATGTACAGTATGACTTTCAACATTAACGAGGAAAAGGTCCCACTGGCACAAATTATTGTAAAAATGTTACCAGAGGGACAAGAAATAAAGTTTGTGTAAGATTTTTGGGTGAATAATGTTATTTTTTACCAAAAATGTGAACAATTTCCTGTATTTCGTCAACTTTACATTCTATGACTTCAACATTAATGGCACAAATGTTTGAAAAACATTGTATAAAAATTTCTAGGAAGCAAAGCAATCAGTATGGGCTAAAAATGCAATTGTCTGCTAAAAAATGGGAAAACCAACATTTTATGTCCTCTTGATCAATTTACATTGTATATATGACTTTCAAAGATAATAGGAATGATCCACAATGGCAAGGAATATTGAAAAATGAAACCAAAATACCTAAGGGTTTGGTTATAAAATATTTTGGGGTGAAAGATTTATGTGAAAATACATTATTTTATGAAACCAAAAACTTAAGGAATGGCTCATTTTGTGTTAAAAAGCTGTGTGGTAAAACAAAATGTTAGGCCCAAAAGTGGAAACAGGCAATCAACAAACAGAACCCTGTTTTGTAATTTTACTTAAATAATGTATGACTGTGTTTATTTGGTATTACCTGTATAACAATATAATAATTGTTATACAATTAATATAATACCTCTTATAGAGTGCAGCACAGGAGGGTTTTATAATAAAGATACAATTTTCAATGTGATAAGATAATACAACTCCATGGATTGCCCTCGTTATAATTTGAACCAACATTGCAATCCCTAGGCCTCTTGTATAACAACGCAAGTTGTAATTGAAGATTTAATGATTGCAGGTATACATACAGGGAAACATGGCATAATGCACATATCATGTAACCATTTATGTTGTTTCAAAGAGGTACAGTACACTGTAGATTGCTATGCATTACACACACACATTCAACTCTTGTTACTGATTATCTTGTTTTTGTCTACCCACAAATCACCATGTGTGGCAGGTACTGTCAGAGTTGGAGCTGCAAGATATTACCTATGCATTCAATGTGTGTGTGTGTTAGCAGGGTATTCAGTCTGAGGACACAGACAAAGGAATTTTAGTTCCTTGGGAAGGAATTCAATGGAAACAGTAGGTCCTCGGAAGTTCAAATAATAGTTAGGGTATTGTCAAGTCTATAGGGTCTATTAGGTTAGGATAAAGGATATTTCAATGAGGTCCTCAGGCTGAATGTCATGTGTGTGTGGACAGGTTTTGCAGCAGGTCAGAGGACTTGAACAAGAGATTTCAGGCCCTTGGAAGAAGAACTCAATAGGAACAAAAGGTCCTTGGATGTTTGAGTTAGGATAAAGGAAATTTCAAGGGAGTCCTTGGACTGAATGTACAGCCCACCTGTGATGCCAAGAGGGTACATCAATCTATCTAATCATTGAATTTGCAATCTTCAAATTGCAATAAAAAAATTCCATTAAGCATGATTTAAATTTAAAAAATTTATACTGCCTATCATTCATTTAAACATTTACACATTCAATCCATGACAGCTCTAACGTTAGTGACAAGCACATGTTATTGCTAGGTAACTTATTAATTTATAACGCGTACTCCTTACTCATCTAACTTTAATTTCCGATCAAAAATGTCAAGGGGGTTAATTGACACAATTTGTGATCACAAAAGTGTTGGCTATAGTGTTGGTTACTTTATGGGTACATGTGGGACCACAATTACTTGGACTATTTGAGCCCAATCTTGCTATGATAATATTATGTGTCATTGTCATATACTCCTACGCAAGGAACCACAGTGCCCTTGGGCTCTTGTTGTTGTTTTTTTTAATGAACTTTATATCATTCAGTCAAGATGAAATGTAGAGTAAACTTCTTAACAATAATTGACATAAGGGATATGACAAGAAGATATGTGCCCTCCCTCAGTTTTGTGAAATTGTCCAAAGTGCATCAAACTGAAACTCATGGAACATGCTGTATAATAATCTGTTCCTCGACAGTTCCTCAAGTTCATGTATGTAGACTTGAATATTTATGATTTGTTATATGACTTTCGGATTCAATATATGAACTGCAGAAATAGTTTTATAATTTTAAAGCATTTTATTTGCTGTCGATTTGAAGGAGTGGTTCTACTATTCTAGCCAAGCCTACTATTAATACTTGTTTATAATACTTGTACCATGAATAAGAACAATGTTTGAGCTTTAAGTTTCCAATTTCCTTCTTGTTCTTTTAATTTGAAGAGTTCTTTCCCTTCTCAATCCCCCCAACTTGGGTGATTCGGTATGAGAGCAGCTGTCCTTCTGAGTTCCTAATTATAGTCACTAAACTCATCGTCATCTTATTAATTGTTTTTACAGTATCAGGGTCTTCTACTTCCTCCCTAATAACAACTAATTTAGGTTCTGTTCCACCTTATTAATTAACTTGTTTATTAATTAACAAGTTTTCCCAACTAACAGTGAAACTAAGGTTTATTGATTTACTGCCCAGCTAACACTTCATATCTGATATCACCAGTTGAGGATAGATTCAAAGCTAGATTGATTATTGATGACCAGCATAAAGAAACAATTGTTCTCATGGAGTGACACAACTTCCACATAAGTTCTTATGATCGGGGTCTAACACAACAGTAACTTTGATCTGTAATTTTGTTATAAGGCAGAGAAGAACATAGGTTGTAACATCTCTAATTATCTATATTATATAATATCTCTAATTATCTATATTATGTAATGACTCTAATTCTCTATATTATGTAATTTATGTCTAATTACCTATATCATATGTAATATCTCTAATCATAGGCAGAAGTAGTCCATGAGGTCACCATGGGGTGTGTGTTTAAGTAAACAAAATATCTTGCTATGGCATACATCTGTCATGCCCATTTTTACATAGAATGTTGCCATAATGAGGACAAGAACATAGTTTTAATTTAGCACCACTCTTCTAACACCTCCAGTCAAAAACTCATCCTTTGGAGTATTTTAGAGGTTTTCCTTTATATCAAGTACATGTACATATGCATCATTTTAATTTGGTCTGCCATGTCAAGTTGCAGTGTGTTCATTGTTTACATTTGTCTTTACTATTAGTGAGTATTATAGGCCCGGGAGATTCCGTGTTTTCAAATCCACGTTTTCAAATTTTTGGTGCGGTCGAAATTCAGCTGATGTCAACATACTAAACCAGTAAAAACATTGCAATTATGATGATATATGAAACATTGCTAGATTTTATATTACTATTGAAAATACTGGTAAACATAAATATATATATATATATGTATAGGTCAAATTACTAAACATTGTTGGATGTACATGAAACTTGGTACATACAGGTAACATTTGGTGCCAAAAATTTTGATGGTCATATGAGAGGTCATTTGAGGTCAAATTACTAAACATTGTTGGATGTACATGAAACTTGGTAACATTTGGTGCCGAAAATTTTGGTGGTCATATGAGAGGTCATTTGAGGTCAAATTACTAAACATTGTTGGATCTACATGAGACTTGGTACATAAAGGTAACATTTCATGCCGAAAATTTGGATGGTCATATGAGAGGTCACTTGAGGTCAAATTACTAAAGATTGTTGGATCTACATGAGACTTGGTACATATAGGTAACATTTAGTGCCGAAAATTTGGATGGTCATATGAAGGTCACCAGGGGTCATTTGAGGTATAATGGCATATGCAACTCCATGGATTGCCCTCGATTATTTGGGCCCACAATTATTTGTACCATTTTGGCCCAAACTTACAAACATTATGTATATAATTATCATAGTCATATACCCATAAGCAAGGAACCATAGTGCCCTCGGGCTCTTGTTTGTGGTGAAAAATTGGTTTCCATCTCTATAACACATACCATTGAGAGATAAATATACAATGAGGTAACATTGTCTGTCATTGTCTGTCATTTTGTCTGGCCAAACAATGATACAGATACATGAAATATCAGAATGCTAATAGAAAGTGTGATTACTGTTGAGGAGAATTAAATCTTTAAACATTTAATGAGCTGCATTTGCATACACAATAGTGAAAAAAATGTCTGTTATATTTGTATTCCCCAGGGACCTTTGAGGCTCCTATAGGCCAAGGGCCAGAAGTGCCCATTGCCCCTGACCAGCTGATGAACAAGAATATGCTAGTCTTGAGTGGCGGTGAAGGCTATGTTGACTTTAGAGCAGGTAACAACAGATGATTCCTTAATGCTATGGTAGTGATACTTGGTGAAGGGGGGGGGGGGGGTAGGGGAAGGGAAGATTGTGTGTAGGGGTGCCTTGGTGAGGGGACCATTGCCCAAATGGACCTTTGAAGGCCAATAGTGTCCAGTGCCCTTGACCAGCTTATGAATAAGGATATGTTAGAGAAGGCAACAACATAGCTCCCTTCATCCTTGAATTCATGGCAGTGATACTGGGTGAGGAGCAATTGGACGGGACTGGTTGTGTGTAGGGAACATTGTGTGTAGGGAACATTGTGTGTAGGGGACCAATGCCATATAGTTAAAGACTGTGGCATCAAGTTTATCAACTATATCTGTTTCCCAATCATGGTTTCTGCTCTTTCTTTTCTGCAGGTGATGGGGAAGAAGACGAAGACAGCTCGTCCAGTGGTAGTTATGGCGATGGACTCGCAAGCTCCTCTCGTGCAGCTCGTTCTGAGAGAAGTCATCTCATCGTCTGGCAAGTCTCAGGTGTCAGTGAGTGACCCGGGAATCACTTCTGCTCAATCTACAGGCAACGATTGATTTCATGGAACATACAAAGACATGGTATGGCAGTGGTCAATGCAAACCTTCAAAACTCAAAAGGATCAACTTGCATTGGAATAAAATCATTCCATTACATCCCCAATAAAATTACACATTGAACAAAAGAAAAAATAATCAGATAAATAAAGAGGTGAATTCTCACTCAATGATAAAATTCCAAATGATGAATAGCATTTTTGGTTATTGAGATATTGATTGCTGAAATTAATTGACATTTGAATTTTAAAAAGGATTATTCAGATGGTCTAATGTTTATTCAGATTGTCAAATGAATATTTGTCCAACAATTATCAGATGATTCTGTCGTTATTATTAAGATGATCCAATTATGATAAACATGATCCAGTCATCCAAATGATCTAATGATTATTCAAATGATCTAATGATTATTCAAATGATCTAATGATTATTCAAATACAAGTTGCAATTGACCCTACCCTGCTTGTCGAGGCATCAGAATTGAAGGTTCATTATATGTGCAAGTGATTTCACCCAGGTAGAGACGTCATCGTATAGGCACTTGGTTGTTGTATCTGCAGACTTTGCATGTATACTGTTGTATTGCATGTACTAACAAAGATAGATTGTTCTTTTTCATGCAAATTCGTTGGCCTTTTTCAAATTTCAAATGGCTAATTTTATCATTATGTGTTTTTAACCATCAGTCAAATCCGTGTTTTATATAAGAAATTGTTTTAGAGTTTATTATAAAGTTTGAACAGTATTTTGAGGACATATCATAAACTAGATATTAGTACTACCTGAAAAATATGTTTCAGAAAAAAAATTGAAGCTGTTAACTGTTAACACACACACTTCCTGTTTAAAGGGAGGGGAAACATGTTCATTACATTTTTTTTTTCTGGAAAAATGTGTCATAAGATAGCACATTCATCATGACATTAATGTTTATAACTTTACATATTAGCTGATATTCACCAAAACGGTCAACATATTAAATTCCCCATTTGGTATGCTCAGTGGATGAGCACCAGATGATGATTAGGCAGCTTGATCCTTGTCAGTGAAGATATTGTCAAGGAGAAGTGGTGATGCCAGTATAACAAACAACAGAATAACCTCTTCATTTGTTAAAGAAACCTGAAGTTAGTTAGTTGAAATTGCTATCTGGACTAGAGTTAAATGCCAGCTAAAATCTTAGATGGTGTAAATTATCGTATATCTTCTTGGCTGCTTTCAAAATGCTTGTATATTTATACTTAGTGACAATAACTGGTTTATGCATATATTTTGTTGCTGAACAAAATGCATCAAATATGTTTGAAGAACTATGGACTAAAATGAATAAATACATCTCACTATAACAAGTGATATTTGGCAGCTCAAAGACTGATAGTACTGGATCTGTTCCTGTTGCACCATTGGATTAAGCATGTGTGTTGTTTGTTCAATGTCTTGAAAATTACTTGATGCCAATCATTTTAGATGTGCAAAACTTTTACTAGTTATTTATGTTTTTAAATACATGTGACGTGTGCTTTAAGCTGTGTGATGTTGTCCAACCAGTATAAATATTTTGTGAATGCCAAATATTTTTTTAGTGTGTGTGTGTGTGCTACTTATCACAAATGATTTAAAAAATTAAACAATGTCAACTTAGGTGCATTATTTTACTCTTTTACTAAATTTATTGTCTATGGCTAAAGTTGTTGAATCATGTGCTCGGTTTACTTGTTCTAGTATAAATTGTCTGGGGGAAGGGGCAAATCTTGGTGGGTTTGAGGAAGGGAATGGTGAAGTAGTGGTTAATTTCCTTGACTTAAGTGACACATCAAAATAATAGCATATATGTCATTTTGGCTTATAAATATATATACTGTCAATATTTTAGGAATGTATTCTTATGAAGAAAAAAAAGAGTTGCAATATCATTTTAATATTTAAAATGCCAATTGATTATTAAAGCTAATGTCTATCTTACATTAGTTTTAATTTATTGAAGCAATGAAATATGTAGCAAGAAGAATTAATGCTTACATTTTGAGCTGACTTTTAATATTCTCTATATCATCACATCTTGTCACAAAGCTATGCTTTAGAGTGTTAACTATACTCTCACATTAGTGTATAATTAATCAACTAAGTGTATATTGAACTAAATGAAAAAGCAGCCCATCATTGATGCCAGTAAGCCATTAAATCACTTGCTGCCAAACAGCTGTAGCTAAAGAGACTGTTGTTGCCATGGGCTGTCTGGTGGCATATCTACTGATATGCCACCCACAAATGGTAATTATGGTGGTCATTGTCAATGGTGGCTTGCTATATAAGGGTAAAAGTTGATGGGTTATCAGAATAAACTATTCGTGAAATAGATGTTAGGTTCCTGTGTGGTCAACTGGTATGGAGTCATTGTCAGTCATGTATGCTGCCTGATTTCCAAAAGATTGGTGGGAACACATTGTGATCTAAAACAAAATGTGTGAATATGAAAATTATCAATTGTAACATTTTTCAAAAGTGCAGGGGGCATGGTCCCATTCCTGCACACCATGATCAGCAACCAATGCTGTCAGCAAAGTTAAGCATGACGATCATAGCTTGAAGTAAAAAGATATATTTGACAAATGTGACTTTGATTCATTCAACTGATGTGAGAGCACTTTCATAAATACCTTTCTTTGGCGATGTAGCAAATGACTAAAAGTATGTTGTAACCAGTCTTCAAATCCTCTTACTTCAGTAAAACTTAGGCATGGATTTATTGGTTTTTGTTTCACTAATTTTCTAAAATCAAATGTCTAATCGTAAAATCTTGCCAGAATGAGAGTGTAAATACCAGTGTTTTTTTTTTAAATATTGTCCTTGATGTAGTTGGTGGTACAGTGATGGCTCCAATGAGGGGCTGCAGGGTAGGAGACATAGTAAGATAGCCCATGGTCAAATATTTATGGGGGGGTTGGTATCAAATGTTTTTTTTTTTTTAAGAGGTGCTTTGATTTTAGTAAACTGTCACATCAGTAGGTGATTTATAGGGCAACCTACAGTATGCACATTGTTGCAACTCCCTCATCTTGGCTATGGGGGAGGGATGTGGAGTAGGTGATTTGAAGGGGTAGTATATATATATATATATATTTTTTTTTTCCAAGGGGGAGATTGAAGGACAATAGGTATGTACAGCAATTTTTCTTGGGTCCTTTTTTACCATGTTTTCAAGGTGAATTTTGGGGGAAGGCTTCTAATATTGTATGTGAGATCATAATGTGGGCTAGGTTTAAAGGCTCTCTGGGACATTACTATATATATATATATATATTGTGCTAATGGACAGATATGTGATTATGGTTCCTTTAATTGCTATAAGTGTGTGGGTAGATGTCATAACAATGACTTACAGCATTAGTCCTGGGGGAATGCTTGGGGAGGGGTGGTAGGTGTACATTAAGAAAAATGTTACAAAGATTGCTTTAGGTAGTTTGCATTTCCCATTTTTATTTTGAGGGGGGACTGACCAGGAGGATGAGTTTACTAATTTGGAGGTGGGAGAGGATACTGCTGTCACGTGTGCTCTGCAATAAGCCAGTTCACAGTTGTGGAGATGGTGGGTAATCAGGCAAGGTACCAACACAGCCTACATAGTCTGTGTCATGTGTGCTCTGCAATAAGCCAGTTCACAGTTGTGGAGATGGTGGGTAATCAAGCAAGGTACCAACACAGCCTACATAGTCTGTACATGCTCTATGTCATGTTCAGTGAGAAAATCTGGGAATTATTTCACATCATTTAAAAGCTCTCAATGGAAAAAGTGTTTACACTTCCTTCTGATAGCAAACTAGGTTGATACCCCACTATTACAAACAATATCAAGGTATACAGTGCTCTAGGTATGGATGCTTGCTGCTATGTTCACTCAGTCACATCAATACAGCAGGTTGGAATTATGAGCTGGCATTTCATCAATACAGCAGGATGGAATTATGAGCTGGCTTTTTACCCAATTACAAAGCAGCTAAAAAATTTCAGCTGTTGAAAATGTACAACCAGGAATCCCATCCAATGTACCTGCAGGCTAGTGCATTACCAATCATTCTGGGTTCCTATTATAAAGAAAATAAGGCCAAAATATCAAGTTTTAATAATACTTAACCTGTCTGTGTCAACAAGTAGAAATATATGCAATTTGACAAACTAGTATTTGTAATCCTATGGATTTTGATCAATGTTTTAAGAACAAAGGCTAATTGTATAGTTTTCCAAGCATGATTGATTGTATTTGTATATTCAGATGTTTTATTCAAAGTTGTTTTATGCATATTTCTGTGGCTTGTTATAACTGTATATCTATCATTCAAGATGTGGTTATTTTTTTTTGAATATAAGTGTTTTAAATGCAGAAGAAGTGTTTGGCTTTCTCAATTAATGTGCCTGTTTGAATTTATTATTTTTGGGAAGAAAAAAATATGTCTGAGTCTACATAGATTTTCCAGCCAGCCTCAAAGACTAATGTTAGCTGCAATTGATGCATTTACATAAAGTTGGAGGTCATTTGGGGGGAATTATAATTGGGATCCAATGTTTTTTTAGGAGAAATATACTGCTCTATTGATGATGTGGGTTAAGTGTGCTTGGTTGCTCAAATCCACTGACCTTAATAATCAGGTTTTTTTTTATTTTGTCACTGTTATACCACACATTATATATATATATATAGTGTGACAATGCATGAAAGCAACAAATCTTCAAAAAGAGGAATAATGTATATACCCCTCAGTAGGTGATATCTACATTGTAGGCCAAGTTTGGTGGAAAAGGTTGTCAACAAACACAGGTATGGTTTAATTTCTTTGCAAATAGGGTGATTTATGATGCCAAATATCCAGGGAGTCTCTTAATCATAAAGGGACATGAATGAAAGAATATAAAACAAGATTTGTAATTTCAAAGTCCCAAGTTTAAAACTTGACATTACACAAGTTTTTATTCTTAAACATATTCCTAACATATTACACAATAGTGTCAGTTTTATTTCTAACATATTACACAATAGTGTCAGTTTTATTCCTAACATATTCCTAACATATTACACAAGTTTTAATCCTTACATATTACACAAGTTTTAATCCTTACATATTACATGACAGTTTTATTCTTAACATATTAGATTATAAATTAACCCTTGAATCTGTAACATGACATAATATAAGTTTATTCCAGATTTACTTTCCCCATGTATTTTGATAATGTTATTGAAAATGGATTTATTTTATTTAGATACATGTTTACACAGAAGTATGTCAGAATTTCATTGTTGCATGCTTCAGAATAAAATACCAAGTAAAATTTCAACAAGGAAGAAAGCACAACTTTTGTTTGTATTAATATGGAATGTTCCATGGAGTCAACACTCCAGAAAGAAGGCTTTGCATATATACTAACAGATGACTTAAAATTCATTTAAAAAATAAGTGACATTGAGGTCATTATCTAAAACACTACATTCTCATTTTGACACATAACAGCCATCCATCCTATTTTTTTTCTTCATATTTCTGGAAATCATTACAGATTTACAAAAGATTAAACATGTAAAAATATTATTGGCAGTTGCTTGAATGGATAAATAATAAACATACACTTAATAGATACACTTCTTAAAACTTGCAAATACAAGGACTGATCTAATACTGAATAGTACATAAAATGATTCTAAAAAGCTTCCTAATATGAACAGACATGAAATATTGTCTATAATACATACGTGCCTACATACAACCATCCTAATTATTAAGAAAAAAATCGATAAAACTCCAGAATACCCAACCACCGGACTGAAGTAGCCATTGGGACTCCTCCTGCACTCCAGTGGTAGGGTGTTCTGGAGTTACTCCAAAAAGTCAATTACATTTACCAGTTACAGACATGTGACAAAGATTGTACAGGCAGTTTTACTATTTGACAAAGCTTTGAATAGGCAGCTATACTATTAGACAAAGCTTTGTATAGGCAGCTGTACTATTTGATAAAGCTTTGGACAGGCAGTTATTTTATACTATTTTACAAAGCTTTGGATAGGCAGAAAAAAATCAGTAAAACTCCAGAATACCCAACCAACTGGAGTTACTCCAGAATACCCCACCACCGGACTGAAGTAGAGATAGGATGACTCCTGCACTCCAGTCCAGTGGTAGGGTGTTCTGGAGTTACTGCAAAGTTTCAGACATGTGACAAAGATTGTGTACAGGCAGTTTTACTATTTGACAAAGCTTTGGACAGGCAGTTTCACTATTTGATATTTGACATGTTTTTTTGTCTGATGGTATATGAACTGAGCAAGTGTAATCTATACAATTCCGAGATCTGGAACTTAGTACTCCTGTTTTATGAAAATACTGTCAAACAAAATTTGGTGAAACCATCTAATAATCTTGGTGTTTATAACAGTTGTTATAAACCATTACATGTACTTCACAGCAAAGTGTTTATTCCAAATATAAACAAGTCATTACTCAAACATTTCCTCATAAAGAACACATATGATTAGAAAAATATATAATTGTTATTATACAAGAAATCAGCTAGATATCTAGTACTAGACTGGTTAGCTCATTTGTTGGTATATATAGGGATTTTTACCAATCAAAAAACAAATAGGAAGTTTAGGGAAGTGAATTCATTCAGGGGACACCCTCTTCCACATTTAACAATCCCACTATTTTTTTTTCTGGGAGGGATTTCATTAGTCTCCAGATATGACTTCCCCTCACTAGATATTTGATTCATTCAATCCACAGGTTTTAACGGGTAGAGGAGTATGCAAACGCTTTATTCATGGGTTTGGTTCGGCAACAATTAGCCTATACATATAAATACACAGTTACATATATATGCACACTGTTTTATAGCCTAACAAATTGTTAAGGCCGACCGTTTTCTCATTATTCATCCACTTTAGATGTTTTATGTCTTGTATTGTTGCAACCATTGTGAATGATGAATTGATGAGGATTTTGTAGATGGAGTATATATCCAAAATAAACTCTTGGTAGCAAACATGTTAAGAAGATCAAAAACACTACATATGGTACTCAATGGTTTTTAGAAAGGCTTCAGTAATATGTAATGCACTATTTAAGGCAGTAAAAATAAAGGAAAGAAGGAAAAGATTTGCTGAAATATTGAAAGAATCAATTTGGAATGACAAAGAAGAATTATACACAAGGTGAAATTAAGCACAATTAGATTATAGGCCTATACTTATACATGTATGTAGGAATGTTGCGTATGTACGATTGGCATCATATTAAAATCAATATGACGCTAGAAACCAATTAGTGAAAGGCCAACATATATATGAAAGGCCAATGTATGAATTGTAATAAATTAAAGATTAATCGTTAGGACACAGTTGACAAAAAAAACAACATAAGAAATACCTCATGAGAAATGTTACAAGTAATATGACATGAAATAACTTGGCAGTTTTTTTAGTGTTAGCAAGTGGACTGACATCACTGGCATCTAATTTACAACATATTAAATACATATTTAGATCTTATTATAATGGTCACAGAATTCTTTGAAATGAAGAACACCTTAAAAGCTTATAAAGAAGCAGTATTTAGCACAAATAAGCCAGAAACTGTTACAGTCATCAAAGGTACGATATCACCAATGTTTCAGCGGACTCTCCGACCAGGAATCATAATTATCCTATATTTAAAGTCTACGATGACACCACAGGCCTACTCTTATTGATATGTTACCATTGTAAATATGCATAATAAAAACTCTTATACTGTGGTCTCACATACCATGCACTCAGTGATACCTCGAGCATGAGTAATGCAAGATCATGGGTTGATGCAATGTTTAAATCTAAATCCTACTCTGGAGGGTTCTGCTGTTTCAAACACCATGTTTGTGCAATCTATCATATTCATGGTCTACGGAGTTACAAACTATGGCTTAGCAAAAAGTCCTGACATATTTGAATCCACTGAACTCTGGGTATGTGAGACCACAGTCTAAAATTGAGGTGTTTTACCTGCGGTTTGACATTGGTATAAACACAGGGTAACACTGCGTATGTGAGGCCAGGCCTTAGTGGCACTGTTATATCATAGACTTACTATAAGTCAAGTTTTTTTTTTTAAACAAGAGCCCAAGGGCAATAAGGTTCCTTGCTTATGAGAATATTGCCAAATCACTAGTTTTTGACCATTATGTTTTAAAAATGTTTCCCTAATCCATTCACAACTTATCCCAAAATATCAACTGTTTGTGATCACTGGGAGTCTCAAAATGAACCTTTGGCTCCATACAACTTGATAACCAGGTGTTAACTGATTTTATGCCTGTTTTCTCCCTGAAATAAGCATATATTTCGTTGGGGTCAGATGTAGTTTGATTCCAAAAAACAACACGTCAAGTCTGTACAACCATCCTAACTGTGCTTAATAAGAAAAAGAAAAACACAACAACCTTTGACCTTGTATAACTTCGCACACAAAGGTCGCACAGGGGTCAGAACATTGATGTTCTTGATTGGAAGGCACCTTTGAGATCCAAATATGGGGTCGAAAATGTCAAAATATGAAAAAAGGCCAAAATGTCAGGGGAGGTCAAATTGAGGTCATAGGTCACCCAGAAGTGCATCGACGAGAGGAATACATTAACGCAACTCCCAACCCTAACAGACAATTCCTTCGGAAGTTATCTTAAAAATGCAAGTTTTATACCATTAATTGACATTTGGTGACCTTGGATCACATGACCCTTAAGTTTGAAAATATTCTCCTACCCCGTTCACAACTTGTCTTCTTTGCGGACACCAAAAACAATAGGGCACACCTTCTCACTATGGCAGATCTATAGGCCAAGTATGGCTTCAGTGCACCTTTCCCATATTGATTTAGAGCGTACCCAAGGTCAGGCGTCACAGACACACACACATGCCAACCTGGCTACATAGGTTCCTTTTGCTAAAGGAACCAAAAATTGAAATCGTTTTATAGAAAGGGTACCATCAAAAGAAAAAAAAATAAGATTATCAGGATGTAGAAGGGGGCACTAACAATTGTGGGGGGAATTTGCCATTACATCACCAATTTGTGGTAAGTGCATATTACTTAATTTATCAGCTGACTATTGCAGACAAACTATTGCTAACAATCTTCCATTCCATTCTAGGGCTGCATTCACACCAAGCAACTGACCCCTTTAAACTATTTCCTCCAACAGTAAACACACCTGTACACAGCTGTCGGTCTTCTCCATTATAATTAACATGAAGCACTTGTTATTCGACACACCGTAGTACACCTTAACACACATCTTTGAGAAACCCTGAATATTCCTTCACTCAACCTATTTATACTCTTAAAGTTTCAAGAAATTTCTAAAATTCCACTTGGCCTGACAGGACATAGTTTCCACATAAAGATCAATGACATCAATTGAATAATCCAGAAATCATTGCACAATTGGGATTTGCCAATTTCTGCACAATAACACCAATTGTCTGAGGGCATGCAGGTCACTGCCTTTTGTACACCACACATACATTCATATGCTTGATCGTTCAACATACTATTCAATAGGGATCTTGATTTTTACATATTTTATGATCATATGTTATCATGTTATCAGGGAACTATAACAATTAAGTGTAATCCATAAAATTCATAGTATTAGAACATTTCCTTCATGATATATAGTCCCTTTAAATTTTTCATGCTGTGTTTCACATAATCTAAATTCACACAACAGGACTAGCTTTACTCACTCAACAAGTCCCTGGTCCCAACCTTTAATGACCCTTCCGGTTCCAAGTTTAAAGGTCAAAGGTTGTCCTCTGGGGTAACTGCTATCAAATTCTGTACCATCCACTAAAGTTCCCTGAAAAATAAAATAAAATCAATGTGTTTTTCAGTTTAATCATAGATTAAACTGAAAATAATTGTTTGCCTTTAATTAGGAAGGATATAAAGCTTCACATTATTCTATGGGTTACACATTGCATGTAGATACACATTGGTAGCATAAATCTGGCATGCTCTCTTTCCACATCTTTGACTTGCGACGTCTACATCACAATTTTCCATACAACCAGAAAACCCAAAGGTTTAGTGGTCCGATGCCGATGAGAGTTTATGAAATAATTTAAGTCATAATTTTTTATTGTAATATACCTGTATTGTACTTATTGCCAGACAACTGAACCCAAACTGAAGCTGATCAGACATACA